>JZKD02S1775665.1:27334-51423 GCA_000966675.3 Picea glauca
CCTTGAACAAAAACTATTGATTATTTTTCATATATTGTGCATGGTGTATTGTGGTGTATTGGTGTAACTCTTATACTATTGTTCATTTCTCATTGGATATAATTGAATGGTTTAACAGAGATATGTTGATACATATATGGATGGTGATAAAGATAGTAGGAGGAGCACCACATGGTATGTTTTTACTGTAGGTGGAACAACAGTAAGTTGGATTTTGAAAATGCAAAAGGTTGTTGCAATTTCAACAACAAAGGCATAGTATGTTTCTGCTATAGAGGCTAGTAAAGAAATGATTTGGTTACAAGGGTTTATGGAGGAATTGGGAAAGAAGCAGGAGAATAAAAGGTTGTACTATGACAGTGAGAGTGCCATTCATCTTGAAAATAAATCAACCTTCCATTCAAAGACTAAGAATATACAGCTTAGGTACCATTTCATATGATTCGTATTGGAAGATGGACATTTGAAGTTGGAAAAGATACACATTAACCAGAATCCTGCAGACATGTTAACAAAGGGAGTAACCAGGGAGAAAATGAGTTTCTGCTCATTTTGAGTTGGTATTCAAGAATGAAAATGAAGATGAGAAATTTTCTAGGTCCAAGAAGGATCATAGTCTAGCATATATAACAACGGTGGATTTGTTGAGACTAGTCTCCAAATGGGAGATTGTTGGTTGTGGAGCTTGATTATCTTCCTGATTCATAGGTCTTTGTTTTCAGCCGTGTTTATACCCCATGAAGATTTTACACCCCAGAATATTGTACACTCTTCCACATGGGGGAGTGCAGAGGGGGGTTACCCCCTCTTTGGGGTCTGGGGGAAAGAGGGTCCCTGACGGGGGTTTGACGGAAAATCCACCAAAGGAAAAATTTCATTGTAAATGTATATTGTAATTTCATTGTAAATATGGACCGTTCATTATAAGGTCAAAGATCTGATGATAGAAGTTATGTTAGGTTTTTTTTCCCTAGAAGGAAACCCTCTTTTATGAGGGAAATGTATTGTGGCTATGGATCATGGAGAATATTGTATTCTGAGATAGGAGACTATGATGTAAAGTAGAGGAAGTTACATCGGGTTTGATGTAGGTTGTATCCCTTCATTTGCTGGATAATAATAAAGGAAGGACCTAGCAATTTCTCTGGTGGACGTAGTCCACACTGGGTGAACCATGTATATTTGTGTCTCTATTGTATTGTGTCTCTTCTTTGTTTTATTTTATTGCTTTACGATCTTGTTTTTCTAACAGTAATAAGAAAAGGTAATGTGTGAAGAGGTGAAAGAGCTTCAAAGTTTTTATGTATGTAATTCCCTAAGTTAGAATAATAAGTAGAAATAGAAATTGCTTCACCTAATTACCTTTTCCTTTAATTTTTCTCCATCTTGGTTATCTGTGATGTGATGCATGGGGATGTGTGTTGAACCTGGTGTGCTGGATAATGCTCAAAACTCCAATGTTCTACTATTTTCTAAATGAAGAAGATATGGACTACAAGAAATCTAGTAAAAAAGAATGATACTAGAATATCCAACAACAACTAGCTACAAAATATGAATCACATTGCATCTTTGTTGTAGGAAGAAGAAGTAGAATATGAAAATGAATCCCATTTACCTTGTTTTTTCTAAGATAAATTTGCTAGTTACTAAACTTATCATTTACTTTTCATTTTGTCTTCGCTTGGAATTTATTTTTCCCTTCAAGTTTTGGTGCATGGAGGCAAGAGATGTTGTGTATTGGATCTAATATTATATTTCAGAATATTCTGCCACAATTCCCTTGTTGTCTTGAAGTTTGAATTGGCTTCCTTACTGGCCTTGATGACTCTGAATCTCGATTTATGGGTAAGAAACCATATCATGATGATTTAGAACCACCTCCAAGTCATGGTGTGTCCCTGGAATTCATACAACCTTGAAAAGCTATGAATTTTCTATAAGAATATGCAATCACTATAGAAATATATAGTTCCTATAGACTATTTAATTAATTGCAACCATGATTTGGATCCCCTTGAATTTTTGGATGTTGGAAAGGGAATTCTGAACCAAATTTGACTCTGTTGATTTTTTTTTGTTGATTCTGATTTCTAACTATTGAATAAAAAATGTTGTTAACTATTGTGAAATATGGAATTGCAAATGACCGATATAGAACTTCAAATTGTTGATGATGAATTTCATGATAGAATGCATGAAATTCTTTCATTTATTCTATCAAAAATTGTGTTGATACTCTTCATACTAGATTTGAAAATAAGTTAACACCAAACAATTTCTCAAAAAACTTTTAGAGGAGAATTCTGGTAGCTATCGAAAAACTTTGTAACTACTGAAAGTCCAAAAATTACAGGGATTATATTGATTTGGATATCTTCAAGTGTAAAAATTTGAATAGTAATATCTAGAATTGAACTAAATCGATTTGTAACTTCCCTTTTTTCTATCTCTATATGAAAGAAGATATAAAATGCTAACAATCAAATATTAAAATTCTGAACAAGAACTGAAAAATCTTGGTGATTCTGAAGACTGTTGAAAGATTTATCTCTGAAAACACTATACTACAATTCTAAAAAATTAAAGAATTCTAAAATCAATGAAATTTTAATCTAGATAAATGAAGAGAAAAATATATCTACAATATGTTTATAGGAACTGATCTGTAAATTAATTCTCTGCAACTTTATATGGAGAAGAAAATCTCCTTGTTGAAGTAAAAATAAAATTCTGGAACACTGGAATGCTTTGAAAATATGTTGTTCTGTTGGAACCTTGAAACTTGGAATTCTCTTCAAAACATAAAATATATTATAGGAACAGAGAATCTACTACAAAAATGAAGTGGCATATACAAAAACAACAAGCGATAGATAGACAAGTTTTCAATCTAATTTTCTTATCAAAAATAGGTAAATTAAGAAGACAGACAACTTAACACCTTGGATTATTCCGAGGAGTTAATACCATGAATATGTAACAAGAGAGGTAATGATAAAGGGAAGAAATGATAAATTATACAATCAAAGTAGGATGATTAGTAGTATAAAAATTCTTCAAAATGTAGACCCAACATCTTCTATCTTCTCCCCCACACCTAAATATTTGTATGTCCTCATGTAAGTAGATGTATGAGATATTCATATTTGAGCTACCAATTTTTTTGAAGAAAAAGTTGTGATCCCCAAAAATTATTTATATAGTTGTTTAATAGCTCTTATTGTTGTAGTTCATCCTTTAACCTTTTGATGACCTCCTTATGCAATGGAATAGATGTCAAGGGAACTATATCTGGTTGCAAAGATGTAATAACATTCATATCATCTTAGCCTTGTACTTTCTTTATTGGATTCTTGTTTAATGATATTCAGATCTAAGCATAAATGATATCTTTGGATATCTCTCGATCACACTATTAATGAAGGATGAAGTGACAACTTAGAGGATAAGAATGAGTAGGTAATAGATTAGATAAATATTTATGCATGTACGTGGGTTACCATATGAAATTAATACTGAAATGAGGAAACATGAAGGAATCATAATGGTTATCATAAGGATTTGAGGATACAAATATCAAGTTGTTCTTCCTAAGTCTCCCCATGTTTGATAAAACAAATCAAATTGAAAAACTTATTTACCTCACATTACCTTTCCTGAATTATGTATAAATTGATGATCAAAAGCTACTAGAAATGTACATGTTGGATTTTCGAAAGGGTGATCTGATGGATTCTTACTGTTGATACTCGATACCTGATATGGAAATAGATGTGATGTTAAATTTGAAGGTATGGAATTTATTTTGAATCTGAAACTATGCTTTGCTGATCATACTCGTTGGACACATCAAATAAGAAATACTATAACAACCATGAATACTTTGAAGCTATGATGGAAGAAAGTATCATTGAAATTGTTTCCAGAACAGAAAGATACGCTACAGAAATAAATGACTTCCTCTTTTTGAAACAATATTCCCTCTTTGACATTCCATTTTTATTTGAAAGATACAAAGAGGCTGCAAGATGCTTATACTATGAAATCATAAAGTCTTCAAGCACTCCCAAACCTATGGTACAATTTTGTCCATGTGAATGAATGTGATGAAGCCGATCATGGGAAGAAATCGTTGGATTACCGACCATTGATGTATGTCGATAACTCACATGAGATCACTCACCATTGATGAAAATGAGTGTCAAGGTATCTTAGTGAATTTTGATAGGTATGAATAGAGGTGTTGAAGTCATGTCACTTGCAAAATCTGAAAATTAGGAGACATTATTGTATTCCCAATGTTGTTAGTAAGGAAACATGCCATTGATGTATGCAAGATCCAAGGCACTATAAAATCTTTGATCTTTATCTCAGATAAGGTGTTGAGGTCGATGGGACGAGATATGTTGGAGGGAGGGCCTTAAGGAATCCTACATCATCCAACTTGAGCATCGAACAAAATAATTTGAAGAACCATAAATGAAATATTGAACCAAAAACTATATGCAAAAATTCATTATGAACTTTGTCAGTGGAAAACCTGGTTTTCAAGAAAGGTTTTTATACAATTGCGATCAATCCTAGTTTTCATAGTTGGATTCATTTTTATCCTTAATATTTTATTTATTTATGTATTCTTTTACCTTATCCTACTCTACTTGAAAAATAAAACCTTTTCTCAAGTGTAGGAATATTTCCAATTCATCCATTTGCGTAACAAGATCTCAAGTAGACTCATATCCAAATTCTAAAAATGTACTGTTATAGATGCCAGGATATCAAAAACCAATTACTCTGATTGATATAGTGCCAAGAAATGTTGAATAATGGAGGAATGTTGCAGGATGGTAATTTTTTGGAACCAAGATTCAGTATAGTCATTGTTCCTTTGGCATGCCATGCATATCTTAAGAAATTTTCTTATTGCACTCTTGTATGCATAAAGGATTTGGTGACAGGAATGTAAGAAATTCCTTTTTGAATGAAATCTACAGAAATAAAACACACCATGTCTTGAATACCTCATGCTACTACGACCATGTTATCACCATGTTATCATTGAAATAAGGTTAATCAAGGAAACACATTGAACCAACATGTCGAGGTCTAAGAGAAACTCACTAAAGTGAATGAATCAAGCTTTAAAACTACATTTTCTATAGTGAGGTTGTCTTTGTGTCTTACCATTTGTCCTCCTCCAAGTCATAAATGTTGGCACAACAAAGATCATATGCAGAAAAAAAAAAATATGGAAAAAAAGAACCAAACTATCAATTCTCTAATCCCTTTAGCATATCCATGACAACAATACCAACAATGCCAATCATTTTAATGGATTAAACTTTACTACATAAAATTTTCAATCTGGGATTCGTAGACTTATGAGATGCAATAAATATGTATGCAGGATTAGGTTTATGCCTTTCTAGATGAACACTATGAAATACAAAATTCTCATTGTTCTGCTACAAAAAGAGAGTTACTACAATGCTATAGAAACATAATTTAATGCAACACTACCAAAACAAAATTAATGAAAATCTACATAAATGATTCCAGGCACTTGATTCTGTTAACCTAATGAATTATCAATTTCAATAAATATTATAGTATTTCAATCATTTATGTGAAATGAAATTTTCTGTAATCAAATGAGATAATATTTATTCAATTAACAAAACTATGCACTAGTATTTTCGCGGTATTTGAAAACAAAATTCATAAATTGAATTGAAATCTTATAAGAAAATGAATGATAGTAATAAGAACCATGCTTAATACTTAAATAAAAAAAAATCTAATTATAATTTAAGCAACATATACCTCACACAAGGGGCCCTCCTAGTTAGGATAACACTATTGAAAACATTACAAAACTAGACTACAAATTAATCACTCACAATGCATAAGATGAACAATCATCCAGAGCTTGTATGAATTCTCATAATCAACATACTAACATTACAATCATTCTAGATCACATCATATCTCATAGGCTCCAGGCTGAAGTATATATAACATTACAATTGTTCTCCTTAGATCCATAACCTACAAATTTCTATTAACAAAATAACTAGAAAATAGAGCATAGGTATTTTGCATATCTGATATGTTTTGATCATGGCTTGGTGAGATGATTTAGATGATCCATGTATACAAAATTTAATGAAAACGATGCATAAAATTCTCATATAAAATTTGATGACTCATTCATGGATGGATTTGGTTCCTATTATCTTTGATGCTATGTTACAATGTTTTGTGTTGAACCAGAGTTTTGAATTCACCTTGCTATGTTGGAGGTAAATTCGATTTCATGATAACAAAACATATTGGGGAATATACTAACAAAAATAATATGCCTTATTTTCTCCTTACCAGACGCAACCATGCGAATCAAAAAATGATTTTAAGAATGGCCACTATAGAAAATTCTAAAAAATGTGATAAAATTGTCTTTGAAAACATGCTCATACATCCCTTATCATATGTTTGATGAGAAAAATTCCCTTGTGTCACGAAAATGGGTGAATTCTACACAAAATCCATGTCCTAGAATTCCTTAATTTTTCCTCATCTACTCACAAATGATGTGCGAAGACTACCCCTGGAAACAATTTGCTACAAGAATTTCAGTAGAAAAAATGCATTTTGACAATACTGGAAAATCCCATGAAGACTGCTAAAACTTTGGAAATGGTTAGGAAACCAAAGGATCTATTCTAAATAGACATTAAAATCTAGGGAATGAGTATAAAAAAATAATTAAATGCATCATGAATCTTTTATGAAGTGGAGGCCTTATAAGGTGGGTAAATGCGGTAATATGAATAGTAAAGGAGTGTATATGAATGGTGAATTTAGTGAAAGTAGGTTAAAGAGTCATTGTAAACATGTCAAAACCAAGGCACAACATGAACCATTATCTGCACCACTAAAATCAAATGAAATCATATTATAGCATATGCACATAGATATAAATTGTAATAATACATAACATTGAATGAAATTCTATTGGTTTCATTAGTATTCTGCAACATTTAGTTTGGCTTCCACATCCTTCTACTTGTTCAATCAAATCCACCTACAAGTCCCATGGTTCTATCAACTTGTCTCAATTTATATGTTCTTAATAACATTATTAATAATCTATTAACATAGGATCAAAGTACGAAATCCAATTATCCAAGCTATCATTCATTAATCCATCTCAGTAAGTAATCCTATCATCATAATGCCGCACAACTACCTACTTGATAATTAGGAACACATTAAAAAAAACATCCTTAGAAACCATTACACACATCACAAGTATAGATATCCACCATATATATATATTTAAAACACATGAACACATTAACAAATCTAGGGTTAGTATCCTTATTCTATGCCAAATAGAATTATGTAAGGAGTGGCATTACAATATAAACCATGATGCAGGACAACCAATATGTGCAACAAATATGATCCAAAATAACCAAGATGTGAAAAAAATGACGATAAACACTAAAATAAACCTATAATAAGGTTGGATGTATGGATATCTATCAATTTCCGTATAAATCAGTGAATTGGACCCTACCAGGTTATGCAATAATTGGTGAAGTGGACCCTTCCTGGTTCTAGAACTGAGAAGTGAATAAATAAAAGGTCTTATGTCTCTCTGTTATGAGGAAAATAACTCTATGGAATGGGGTAAACCAAAACAAATGAAAATGACTGCAGAAATCAACTCTAAACTCAAGTATGCTATATAAACAAACATGATAACAAGACAAGATAAAGAGCTTACCTCATCTAGATGTTCGATGAAGTCCACCATTGAGCACTTGAATCAAAGCTATACACCTACAACTTTTTCTCAACAACCAATATGCGCAAGAATACGGTGATAATATATAAAGTTATCACATATAATAGCATAATCCATCAATATTAATAACAAATATTCTTGTGGAATAACAATTCAAATATTTGCAAGACATTAATTGGATGAGAATAGAGTATTTCTATTAAAATATGAATAACAAAAGTGTATGAATGACAAACTTTCATGTCGGGATGTCACAGAACCGAGAAACTAAGTCCCTTCTAGCTGGGCCTCCACCACTTCAATACTCCACCAAAGGAAAGCTCATATAAGAGCGACAATGCAATTATCCATCAAATAGGGAAGATATTGGGGGTTGAACAATGTGTTTAGACTTAACAGGACAAAGGGATGCACTCAATATGAAGTGAATAGTTTCTCCAAAGTAACTTTTCTCTCAATGTTGAATTCTTCTCCTCTCTTCCACAACTTGGATATGGCCCATTTATAGCCTTCAAATGGAACTGAAGCGCCGAGTCAGAGCATTTACAGTATATGGATGGTCAAGGATCATGGATCCCGTGACTTGACATGGAAACTCGACACTATTTTTAAATTTTGGGCACACAACCTGATGTGCATGTGCTATAATGGTGCAACCTACATATACACATGTTGTATAGCTGTTAGGGTGTGTATATGTGGAAAAATAAAATTTTTAGCTCTGGGAACTACAAAAGGGACTTCAAGTCTCCATAGGGAAATGGAAAAGGACTTCTGAGGAAGTTGCATGGGGTGAGAAAAATATTGCTATAACAGATGCCCCCTAATGTGTGAGTTCAGAGGAGTATCTGCGATGGCCAAAATACATTATAAGTGGAGTAATGAAGACCCAATTGGACAAACTATTTGCTCATAATAATATTACATTCCATAATGACTGTGTACACATGGATGCCAATTTGAATTACACTGTAGATCCATGTGGAAATATACCAAACAATTTTTCATGGCCATGAATAGGAAATACAAAAGTAGATACATTCCATAGGATGTCATAGTCACGAATAAGGCCCAGTGAAAACCAGTCTCAAAATCAATCTTAATATTTATGTATACAATGGAGTAAAATCTGATCTCCCACGATCATTGAAGTAATATAGGTACTGGTCCAATGAATGATAGCAACATCTCAGGAAAGATATGACTATGAACTTATGTCTTCAATTATTCTACACGATACGCCAAAGGTGAAAGTCTACATCATGTGAATAAAGGAGTTTAGGTCTAACACAATGAGACTTTGTTTGATTACCAGTCATTAAGGTATATCGTTAACAAATGCGAGACAACCTACCGATAATGAAATTAGGTATCAAGGTACCGAGTATATTCTTACACGTGCGAATAAAGGAGTTGAGGTCAAACACTTGATGAATCCATTGATCAAGAGACATTAATGTATTTCCAACTGTGGATGGTGAGAGAACCCTTCACTTATGACGACAAGCCTCTAGGTACTCATAGGACTCTAAGCATCTCTTCTAGAATAGATGAGCTGAGGTTGATGGAAGGAGACCCGCTGAAAGGAGAGCATTAAGGAGTCTATCATTAGTCAACACGAGGTACAAAGCAGGAGTTTGATGATTTGGAGAAACTCAAACGAAGAACATGTTCACAAACCAACAAACCTGTGCATCTTTTGCATGCACCAGATGCAAGAAGTGCACATAAAAGACCCCCTGAATAGAAGCCAATAAGGAAAATTGACGACAAAGTAGAGGAAACCACCAATAAGGATAATTTCATCCAAGACAATGCAATAATCCCAACGTGTGAATAGATTTATTGTTGTCGAACACAAGGGGAACCCCCCAGTCAGTGACCAATGAGGAGATGTCGAATGTTGGGTTCAAGGTTACCTACCCATAAGGAAAGTAGGACCAGGGTGCACGGTAGGACTACAAATTCATGTAATTCTGAGACACACTGAGGGTATGGATGACATGCAAAGTCAAGAGTTCTGAGAAATAACTGACATAGGCTGATAAACATCATTTCAACAAGAGCATGAGACATATGGATGAATTTGGGAGAATATACTTAATCGTGAAACTTTTTGATGCAGGAAGCACCAATCAAAATCTCCATAGGGACTGAAACAGTAACCAGTTGGGGAAGTAAACTCTAAGAAATGAGCTTAGCTTCCTAAGGTCATGCTAAACCAAAAATTTTGATGACAAGTGGGCTCAAAAGTTTGTGCTCTATTCAAAGGTGACACGACTGCTTTCAACATGAGATAATATTCTTTTCCTGCCCGTATTTTTTTTTTTCATAGACAAATGAATGCTATGATACAGGGGAGGAAACGAGTGTCATGAGTAAGAAACTAGTTCCAATAGTGGAACATGACTATGCTCAATGCAAGGAGGTGCATGCAGGATATGGACTCTCGGGGGAATGTTTCCTCGTAGGGTACATGGTGTCAAGATGCAAAGGATATAAACAAGGCTCTGCTTGGCTGATGATGCAAACTGCTAAGATAATAGGCTTATAATGCAGAAGAGGGAACTGACAATAGGCTCAATACTACAAGCAAGTGAATGAGATGCAATTACAACTTAACTCCAAATAATGTCCTTTTTCATAGATTTAGTACCCTAGGCCCAAAAAAGTATAAAACAATACCGATGATAAATCTTCTAGCCATTAGTGACTAGAGTATTCCTTTTTCGAAATTAGTCTACTTGGTCTGAAAAAGGGTTAAACTTACACCAAATATATGTCCTTTCAATGCAATTTACGAGTGTGAAAGAGATAAGTTCACTCGACAATCTTTTTTCTTTTTGAGAGATTCAGAAAATAGCTTAAACAAGACTCGTGGGATGTTGTTCTAAGCAACATATCATGGGGGAGGCTAGGGCTCCCATGCAAAAATTTTGTCAAAAGTCAAAAACTCATAGATAACTAACACAATCTTGGGAAAAACCAAATATTTACAAGTCGAGGAGGATAAAATACTTGCAGAGGTTACCTTATCTACAATATATCGAAGAATGCCCCTTTTCTGGAAGGGTGTAGAAGAAGGAATTCGAGGCTATACAAGATCATTCCAATAAAAGGAAACCATCCTAGGACTCAGAGGGAGCATACTCGGAGAGAGTGGAATGCACCCTTGTTCATAATTTAAAGGAATAGAAATTCTAAGGACATGTTTGAAAGACGCATCACCCCTCAAAAGAAGAGTGGGATTGACCGAAGATCGCATCGACAATGTCACTTCCTTAGACTTGTCACTCTCCAAGAGAAGAGTGGGTCGAAGAAATATTGCATTGGCATGAACATTTCTTCAACCATTGGTTGAATAGGATGCAAGACAACAAGTTCAAGATATGCATCACCCCCAAAAATAGGAGTGGTGTTGGCCGAAGATTGCGTTGACACGATTGATGGTTGAATATGATGAGAGACAACATGGTCAAGAGATGCATCACCCCCCAAAAGAAGAGCGGTGTTAGCTACATATTTCATCAACATGACCACTGTATCAACAAAAGAGGGATTAGAATTTTGGGAAACCAAAGATGACTCAGAACCTGAAGGGCCCCCAAATAAGGACCATGCTTCTTGTACCACATCAATAGAAGGACACAAACGAGTAAGGTGATCTCCTTTGAAAATCCTACAAAGGAATATGGGATTATATATTATACATCTAGGATTATCAATCATATGAATTTCCCCATCATGACTTGTAGTGGTTGGTGACATGCTCCCAGCATGACTTGCAGAGGCTAGTAGCATATCTCCAACATGACTTGCAGAGGTTGGTGATAAATCCCCAACATGACTACCATAGGTTGGTGATGTATGCGCAGTGTGACTAACAATGATTAGAGTTATGCCCCCAACGTGACATGCAGTGGCTGATTGATAGTCTTCAACATGACTTGTATAGGTTGTTGACCTATCTCCAACATGACTAGTAGAGGTCGGTGATATAATGCCGGTATGACTTGCAGTGACTGGACTGGTGGCGACAATTGGTTGTGACATTTGATACCTATTACCAAGGTTCCATTAAAGACTGTTTTTGAGAAATTATGGGCCAGGAAGGATTCTGGTATACACCATGGCCCTATCTGGCAGGATAATATCCTCCTCCAAACTGACTCATAAAGGATTGTAAGGGCATCATCACCGAGGAAGCCACTTGATAAGAGAAAGAAACATGACAAGGGTTACTTGGGTGAGGATATATGTTTCCCCCAGATGAAGGAAATCCATGAAGGGGGTTTCCCATACTATAAAACTTAATACCCCTGGATGAAACACTAGAGGATAGATAGAGATCTGTCATGGCAAAAGTTTTCATAGGAACTGACATAACAAAAAAAGGATAGATGGGAGAGATGTAATACGTAGAATGACCTCCCATTTGAACACTTTCTCTTGGAAAAGTGAAGCTAGGATAGGATCAATAGGAAGGAATATTCCAACCTCCTATCGTAAGAGTTGGTTGAGGGATATGACTCCCACCAAACAAAAAAGGAGAATAAGGAGGCATCATGCCTCCAGACCCAAAACCAGGATTCACATAAGACAATGAGACATAGGATGGCAAGTGCGAAGACATGTCTAGCATACCATGAGAAAAATGATTAGAGGACCAAGGTATTGGTTGAGTATCATGATTTGACGTACCACTCGAAAATATGAAAGGATTTGTCCCCATGGAATGAGAAAATACCATGGGATGGGTAACGCTAACTGAGGGAGTCACGGGGGCTCCACTACCCATAGCAATGAAAACTCATGACACAATACAAAATCCTAAGGCCAAATAATAATCAAAGAGAAAACCCCCCCAAAAAAAGCCCCAATATGCACACAAATAGGATAAAGTGGATGAAAGGGTCCTCCCTCCATAAAGTAGGTATGCCTCTCCCAAGAGGGGCTTGAGACTCCCTTCAAAATATCAGAGGTATCAAAATCAGTTATAAAGCCCCTCGTGGGCTTAACAATGTAGTTAGTTATATATCCCAAGAGAGGTAATACTCCATAAAGGATGTGTGTTTTCTAACCCTTATCTAACCCAGGGTACTTGCAGAATAAACCCTGCAAGTAACCTATGTGGCTACCTTTGTCAAGCAACTAAAGACACAATGATATAACCAATGTGAAGGTGAATAGTCGTAAGTCAGGTCCACCATATGGGCATGGTAAAAAAGCCTGAAATCTTGAAAGCACCAACTCTCATAGAGGTAAAGGCACTAGCAAGACCCCTAGATATGAATAGATCCACATACATATCTTTGATGCTAAGAAGGTATTAGAGGGATATCTCCTCAACCAACTTCACACAACCTTGTTCTTAACACCGGTGTGAGTGGAGCCTCCTAATGTATCCAATTATACAATGTATTTCACCACTCCCTTAGTCAGACACATATGTTGAGTTTAATAGCCTTGGATAAGTTTACTCACAAAATCCTATTCTAAGGCTCTAAATATTAAGCTAGTTTGTGCACCCTAAAAAATAAAATCGTTTCTAATCAATTTTAAATTTATCAGCATTAATTTTAGTGGCTTTGTTTACTCAAAAGATGCGGTGGTGAAACTGATGATGTTATGACTCAACAAGTAAAAGAAATGAATATGAATATAATGCAAAGTCCTAACTTCAATTCTCAATAAATGATAAGCTTTTCAAAATGCAACTTTCAATTCAACTATGTAATTTCAAATAAGAGGCAATCTTTCCATACATGTACTAAGATCAACAATAAGAACCCAAAAGATCAAATTCCAACAATGCAAAATGTATATTTTTGTATTTTCAATATAAAGAAATGAAAATGCAAGGACTGAACAACAACTTGATATGTAAGCCCTACTGTAAGCAAAAAGAGACAAACCAAGCAGGATATCAAGAAGAAAACACCCAACCCAAGATGCAAGGACAATCAATGAAAAAGATGATGAGAAAGAAAAAACCACCAGAAAATTGAACCAAAGATAGGTTTCCTATTACTCTACATGCACTTAACAGTCATGACAGAGACCCAAGAAGACTCAACAACCATAAAAAATTACCCAACAAACAATTTTGAAAATCCATGTATGTATGCGCCCTATAAAATGACAAGTTGTGTATGTACATGTTTGTCAAGAGAAAACCCACGTATATGTATTGAAACACTAGAAGGTTAAGGATAAGGCCAAGAAGCTCAGACTCAAAATGAAAAAATGATGTCAAGCAGTCAGATGACAAGAAAACTCATGCTAACCAAGATAAATCAAAGGAGAAAAACACTCGAAGCCCCAAGAAGAAGATTATATCCCTAGTATGGTCGCCAATTATGTTACGAGGAAAATCACTCTATGGCATGGGGTAAACCACAACAAATGTAAATGACTACAGAAATCAACTCTAATATCAAGTATGCTATATAAGAAAACATGCTAATAGAACAAGATAAAGATCCTACCTCGTCCAAACATTCGAGGAAGTCCACCGTTGAGCACTTGACTCAAAGCTATACACCTGAAATTTGTCCTCAACAACCAAGATACACAAGAATATGGTGATATATATAAATTTAGCACATATAATAGCATAATCCATCAATATTCATAACAAATATGCCCATGGAATAGCAATTCAAATATTTGTAAGAAATTAATTAGACGAGAAAAGAGTATTTCTATTAAAATATGAACAACAAAAGTGTATGAATGACAAAGTTATGTGTCAACACGTCTCGAAATTGAGAAACTAAGTCCCTTCCAGTTGGGCCTCGACCACTTCAATCCTCCACCAAAGGAAAAATCATATAAGAGAGACAATGAGGTTCTCCATCAAATAGGGAAGAGCTTGGGGGCTAAACAATGTGTTCAGACTTAAAAGGACAAAGGGATGCAAACTCAATATGAAGTGAATAATTTCTCCAGAGTAACTTCACTCTCAAAATTGAGTTCTTCTCCTCTCTTCCACAACTTGGATATGGCTTATTTGTTTCCTTCAAATGGAATTGGAGGGATGAGTTGGAATGTTTCCAGTATATGGAAGGTCAAGGATCATGGATCCCATGACATGATATGGAAACCCGATAACATTTTTTAATTTTGGGCACAAAACCCGACGTACATGGGCTGTAATGGTGAAACTTGTGTATATGCATGTTGTATAGTTGTTAGTACACGTATATGTGGAAAAATACAATTTTTATCTCTGGGAGATGCAAAAGGGACTTCAAGTCTGCATAGGGAAATGGAAAATGCCTTTTGAGCAAGTTGCATGGGGTGAGGAAAATATTGCTATAACACACTCTCTCTTTCAAATATATATATGCTCAAGGATTTCTTCAATTTAGTCTTGAAGAAGAACTGCTTCTGTATCAATGTGTTCTACTACAAGTTCTTGTGGTGCAATAGTTCTTTTCTTTGTGGATAGTTTCCATGACCTACTTAGCTGCTTTATTTCTTGTTGTTGGTTCTTGTGTTGAAACAATAAGGCTTCTTGATGTTGTTTCTTGTGTAATAACATCAATTATTTGTGTAGCATCATTGATATCTTTCCTTGATCTAGTTTCTCCACAACTTCTATAACATTGATATATCTAGCCCTTCTCTTTCTTGAATATTTATTGGTTGTGATGGAATGTATGTGAGTTTTGGAAGTAGAGTATAATGATATCATAGTTCAAAATGGAGTGGTGAAGGTTATGGATTGAAAAAGGGTGGTGATGGTGTGGTTATGATATGTAAATCCATGAAAAATATTCTCCCTAGAACTAAATACTTTTTCTATCCTTGAAAAAATGACAAATGGTAAGGAAGTAAGATATATGTAAAAACTAGTGAAGGATTAAGTGACTTTCCAAATACAAGTACATAACATTCAAAGAATCTTAAAAAAAATTATAAAGAACAAGTGTACCTACACCTACCTAAGAAGTCCATGCCATCTGTAGAAAGTATATGACATATTAAGAAGTAGGTGATATGATAAAAACTAGGTTTGTTTTTCTTTGTTGTTTTAAATGGTTCTATATAATATTCTTCACAAGCTCCATGGAAAGAGTTTCTATAGAAATTTCCCCTAAAAATTCGTGTAAAGGATTGTCAAAAAAATTTCAACTTGGTTTTGAGATGTCTTCACTAATTCCTTGAGGGGAGAATACTTATGTAGTATCTTGTTCTACTTTAGGTTCTTGTGGGGCAGCAGTCTCTTCCCCCTAAGGAATTTATTCAACTGCTTTCTCTATTGCTGATTATTTTGTAGCACTAGTAGGGATTTTTTAGGTTGGTTCTTGTGTAGTAGCCTCAAGTATTTTAGGTGCTAGTTCTTGTGTGGAAGCACCTATTTCTTCTCTCTTTTTCATTGTGAAAACTTATTTAGTAGTATAATCCCCTTGTAGTTGGTTCTTGTGTGGTATCCAAAGGGATTATTGGTATTAGTCCTTATGTAGCAATACCAATATTTTCATTAGAGCTTGTCATTTCCTATTCTTTTGCATCAATGGTGGATCTTGTTCTTACTATATTTGGAACCTTTAGAGAGGACTGTTGGGACATGAATTTTGAGACATAAATTTTCGGACCAGTTTTGGGAACTACACAATGTGCGCAAAAGAAGGAAAGGCAGTTGGGGCACTTTTTGGATTAGCACGCACGAAAGGAGGAAAACAATAAGTATCCGTTGGGAATTTTGGTCTGTCGAAAATGACTAAGCTCTAATGTAATAGTATAAATATGTAAGTCTTGGGATAGATAAGAGGAATAAGAAACTAGTCGAGAGTGAATGAGAGTAAGAAGAGTTAAGTGTGCACTATATGTGCAAATGAAAGAGCGAAGAGAGACAAATAGAGGATAGGAGACCGACAAGGGAATACTGCATTAGTGCAATGTTCATATTTTGTAAGAGATGATTATGCATAATATAAGAAGCTGAATGTTGTGGACGTAGCCCACCTTGGGTGAACCATGTTAAATCTTGGTGTATCTGTGTTATGATGTGTTTACTGTTATGTTTATTTCACGCATAGAATGCATGGTTAATATTAATATGTTATATGCTCTAATGATTCTGTGCACATGATATAACATATAATGAAAAAATTATAAGTGTAATGGTTGATGAATGCCTCCCATCCCTTCATGACTACGGAAACCTGGTTCCTATAGTCCCCATAGATACCTTGGGTGAGGCTTCACCTGCTTGTGGGTGATGCCAAAAGGGTCGGTATATGAGGGTTTTGTTGGTGAATTAATTTTGAACCCTGGGCCTTCCCACTGCACGCCAACAAATGTTTTCATTGTTGGGACCAGGATTTGTGAATGAGGGGAATGCGTAGGCCGACTAAGGAATAGATTAGACATTTGTTAGAGTCAAAGGAGCACACGTTTTCTAGAAATAAGAATAAGAACTCATAGATCAACCTGAAGAAATGGTTATAGAGGTATGTATTTACAGACTTACATGAGTTTTTCTTTGTTGATTTCCCAATTTTTTTGGCTGAGTGGATATAGAGATTAGTTGAAAATAATGGAAATTTACGCACTTTTTTTATGAAACGTTGGACCCCTGAGTTGATCCGACAAGTTAATACTATGAGTAATCGAATCTTGTGCGCAATTGATTTTTGGCTGGATAGTGTATTGGGGGGATACATTACTAAGATTTCTATAGATTTCACCCAGTCATATAGTGCCACTAAAAGAGAATTCTTTAAAAGTCCACGTGGAAGATGCTTGAAATAATTGTCTACCTGGATCAAGATGTTGCTATGTGATATGGGAATTATGAAGATGGAATATGATTTCCCTAGTAGCTAAGCACCTTCGCGTACATAGGGTGACTGGGGGAAGACTAGGAGTTGAGTGTATAGATGAGAAGGATGCAAGAAATAATAAATGAGGAATTCATGGGATGAGAATGTTGAGAGAAGAATAATGTGCGACAACATAAGATATTGGAGTATTCCGTAGTGGAAATAGATTTTGGTACAGTAGGAAGAGGATTGTGGCTAATAGAGAAGACCAACATAGTGAGGTTGAGGAAAGAGACACTGGTGTAGTGCTCCAGATCAAAGGAATATCACACATAGAGGAAAAGCAAAAGGATAGTTAGCTCAGTCCAGTAGAAGGATATCCATTACATCCCACTCAGGCTAGAACTTGCATCGAACCCACGATCGCGTGTGTGTCTTTGAGAATTGAGGTAAGATATAAAAATTTGTCAGTTGAAGGAAGAAAAGATAACAGTAAAGGTAGTCATAGTAGTGTAAGTAGTACGAAAAAAACAACTTCTGGTAGTGTCAGCAAGGAATAATATTGCAAAGTAAATTATGGCGAGAGTAGACTCCACGTTGAGAATGTTTTTTTTTCATGGAGTGGGGACAAAAGATCCATAACAACACTTGTTTTTCTATGAAGCAATATGGAACGTGAAGAAAATACATGATGACGATGCAAAAACAATGCAATTGGTGATGAAATTCAGAGACTGCGCGTTACTTTGGTATATGAAGTATCAATCCACTGTGCCTACGGGACAAACTAGAACGTTGGAAGACATCATCCAAGATCTGTTAAAGGAATTCCAGAAACCAAAATCTGAGTCACAGTGTATTATAGAACTAAAAGAGATTAAGCAGTTGCAGAATGAATCAACATGGGATTTTGATCATATATTCAAGATATTGACAGATCGATTAACCTTCCAGATTCCAGATGAGAAACATAGGGAATGGTTCATTGCAGGATTGTTACCACATAAACGATGCCCAATGACACAACAAATGATTACGTCGCAGTAAGAAATGCTAGATATCACCATGAAACTTGAAGCATCCCCTATACGATAAAATGACGTGGGGATGGCTCAAGTTTAGTCACAACTGATAACATTGAAAATTCAGTTACAGGAGATTGCTAAAGGGTAAGAAAATCACAAAGAAGTCGTTGGATTACTAAGAGGGGGGTGAAATAGTAATAGATATTTGTAATCCTTTTAACCATAGTATGCAAGTTTTATTTATCTTTATGATCAATATAACATTATCATCCAGTAAGTGCAGAGTAAATAAACCATGAACAAATGAAAAATCATGCAAATACACAGTACACCAGTATTTTTTATGTGGAAACCCAATGTGGGAAAACCACATAATTCTTTTTCTTATTTTTCTTTAAGAATTACATTCATTGGAAGCACCAACTTTCTTTGTTTTCCAACTGCAACTGGAAGGAGGCTCTGACCCCCTATTTCCAGGCTACAACCTGAGGGAAGCTGCAACTCCCAAATTCTTTAGCTACAACCAGAAGGAGGCTACAAGCCCTTATGTTTTTCGGCTACAACCAGAAAGTGACTACAATCACCTATACTTTCCCTATCCAACCGTCTTGAAATATAAGTGCCAAATGTAGAAAATGAATATGTCACTGTCACAACATGTTCTATCAAATATGTCACTAAGAAACCTGTCGTTGTATACTCATCAACCAATCTGATCTGATCACATATACCTCAAACACTATACCACAAGTATGTACCTCAAACCATGTTCTAGAACCTCATCTTTATACAACCTCTATCTGTACCAATAACTTCAAAAACATACCTCAACCAAAATACTTTTTTTCTTCTTGTAGCGTTCTGCTACTGTGAATTTGTTGCTGTGATTTTTATGTTGTACTTTTTCTTCCATGATTTTTCTTCCGTACTTTTCCTACCACACTTTTTCTGCCCCACTTTTCCTGGCACACTTTTCTCTATCAATAATACCTGCCCAAATAACCTTTAACAAAATAGATATTTAATTATATTCAATAGGGTTTAATGGGAGATCATTTCTCTCTTATTTATACTTTCATGTAGCTTCTTCAAGGTGTTACCTTCTAACCAACTTAACCCACTTTCCTTCTCTTAGGGATAACCCACTTCTAACCACTTATCGACTTCTAAATTGCTTTTCTACAAATAGTAAATTCTCCACTTCTAGTTTCAACTAAATCAATTTTAATGATTTTCTTATTGCAACAACTTAACCCATGACTAACCCTTAGTTTCACAAACTTGACTAGTCAACTTCTTCTAGGAGCTTCTAGAATTAATTTGACTTCTTTGACCTTCTAGATAAGTCATGAGGGTTCTCCACTTAACCAGGCCATAACTCTCTAACCGTGAGGAGTTATGTGATGTTACACATATCACCGGAAATGGAATGGCATATACTATCCATCTATAATAGTCTTACTTGCAAACATATTAAAATTCATACCATTATAGATCAATCAAACTGAAGTCCCTTAATCATATTGTTGGGGCTACCCAAATTTGCTACTGGACTTGCTTCAAGGGTTGACATCAATGACAACCAACCCAATTAATCAACAATACCCCCTTTTGGCATTTATGTAAACACCATGATTCGATACTGAAGTCATATCGCTCATGCTCCCCTCGGAACCATGCCTATGTGGTATCTCTCCAAGCATCTAACTCTCTATCCTACATCTGATAAGTATCTACCCATTTGACATCAATGGAAAAGGTATGTTCTCATCTGGGGCTTCTCCCCCTAACTATACTTCCCTTGGGGCTTCTCCCCTTGATTGAAATCTTCCTAAAAATGCTCCCCTGACCCGAATTGCCTCTTTATGGTGTTTCCTTCTGTAAATATAAGGAATATAAGATAAGCATTCAAAAGGATTCATTTTGGAGTAGAAATTACACCAAGTCTCTGGTGAAGATACTCAAAGGCTTCCCTTGGAAGTGGTTTTGTAAATATATCTTCCACTTGTTCTTTTGTTCCCACATATTCAACTCTGATGTTATTCTCTGCAACCTATTCCCATAGAAAGTGATACTTGATTGGAAAGTGCTTCATCTTGGAGTGGATCACCGAGTTTTTTGAGATACCAATGGTGCTTGTATTATCACAATAGATTCGAATGGGATCATCATACTCAACCGTATATCTGGCAGAGTTTGTTTCATCCATAGAAATTGTATACAACATGATGCTACTAAAATATACTCTACTTTGACTATAAATAATGATATTGATGACTATTTCTTTCTTGGCCAAGATACCAAACACTCACCCAAGTAGATCTATGCTCCACTGGTGATTCATCGGTCATCAATGCAACCTGCCCAATTTGCATCTGTGTAGGCAATAAGTGGTAAATCCTTTCCTTTTGGATACCATAATCCAAACTCTTTTGTACCCTTGAGATATCTAAATATCCTCTTTACTGCTAGAACATGTGATTTCTTTGGCACAACTTGAAATATTGCCACATGTCCAACTTCCTGCATTACATCTGATCTAGATGTCATTACATAAAGTAAGCTACCAATCATTGACCTATACTTCCTTTGATATGTAGACTTTGAATCGTCATCTTTTCTTAACTTGCAACTGGTTTGCATAGGAGTATTGACTAGTTTTCAATCTTCCATTCTGAACCTATTTAGCATTTATATGATAGACTTGGTTTGAGAAATAAAAATTCCTTGGTTTCTTTGACATATCTGATGATCCAAAAAGAAGGATATTTCTCCAAGTAATAAAATTTCAAATTCTTTTTACATATCCTTTGGAAATTTCTGGCTCAACCTGCCATCATCACTTCCAAAAATAATATCATCAACATAAACTTTAATTATAAAATACTATATTGAGTTACTATGATGTAGAGGTTGTTGTCTACATTTTCTTTCTTGAACCCTTGCTGCTGTAAGTATCTATCAAGTCTAGAATACTATGATCTGGGGGCATGTTTGAGACCATATAAGGCCTTCTTTAATTTGAAAACATAATCTTCATTTTTTTGATAACTGAAATACTCCGGGTTTCTCAATGTAGACTTCTTCTTCTAGTTATCCATTCAGAAAAACTGATTTCACATCCATCCGATACACTTTAATATTCTTTGAACATGCATAAGATACTATCAATATGATTTCTTCCATTCTGGAAACTAAGGAAAATGTCTCTTCAAATTCGATATCTTCAACCTGTTTGTATCCTTTACATACCAATCTAGCTTTGTTTCTGGTAACCTTTCCATCTTCATTCATTTTTTTTTTCTGAAGACCCATTTTGTGCCAATCACATTATTATACCTTGGTCTTGGAACCAATTCCTAGGTGTCATTATTCTCTATCTAATCCAATTCTTCATCCATCGCATTGATCCAGAATTCATCCTTACTAGGTTCTTCAAAACTGTTTGGTTCAATTGAAGATAAGAGTGCTACGTGTAGTTGTTCTGGTGAACGAATTCTTCTTCTAGTCTCAACTCCTGTATCTTTGTTCCCGATAATCATATCTGACGAATGATTATTCTCTATTCATTTTCTAGGTGTATTTGGAGGTACTTGTTGTTCTTTCTCTTCTAATTCTATTTGATCTTATTCATCTTCCCCTTCTGCTACTTCTTCATCCTTTTCTTCTTCATAAACTTGTTCCACTGACTCTTTTTCTTCTTCCTTTAATTTTTGTCCACCTATCTCATCAACCATTACATTAATGCTTTCCACAATTTTCTTGATCCTTAGATTGTAACATTTGTATTCTTTCCTTGTACTTGAGTAACTAACAAGTATACCTTTGTCTACAAGAGAATCAAAATTTCCCATTCTATCATCTTCTCTTTTGATGTAGCATTTGCATCAAAAGACTCTGAATTTCTTCACATTTTATGGTCTTCCTTTCCATAAATCGTAAAGAGTTTTGTCATTGTTGTTTCTAAGCATTAATCTGTTTTGAATGTGAACTATTGTATGCACTTCATGTGTCCAAAAAACATCTATCAACTTGGAATCCATTAACATTGTTCGAGCCATTTCCTATACTATCATGTTCTTTCTTTCGACGACCCCATTCTCTTGAGATGTTCTAGCAACGTAGAATTTCCTTTTTATACCATGCTTGCTGTATAAATCCATAAATTCCTTTGAAGTAAACTCTCCTCCATTATGAAATCTCAAGCATTTGATTTTTTAATCCATTTCATTTTCAACCATTTCCTTGAATACCTTGAAGTTTTCAAATTCTTCTGACTTATTCATGAGAAAACAAACTACATTCATTCTTGTATAATCATCAACCGATAATATAAAATATTGCTCACTTTTTAAACCCTTTGTTATAGTTGGTTCAACTAGATTAGTATGCACAATTTCAAGTGGTCTTGTTGTTGAGTATTCCTTTGATTTGAACCCGGTCTTTGTTTGTTTTCCTCGTTGACAATGTTTTCATAAAGTGTTGGTTGGCTTCATGATTTGGGGCATTTATTTGAATGCTTCATTTTTGTTGACTTTGATGAGGTTATCAAATTTTATGTGACCCATTATTCTATGCCATAGCCAAACTTCATCTTCCTTTCCTAGACAACACTTTTCATTTCCAATTTCACTTAACACATATATGTTGCTTGAAGTTCTTACAGTTATTGCAACCAATTTACCCGAACCTTCTTTTCTTATCTCGCATTTATGTGAATAGAACATAAGCTTGTGACCTTGGTCACACATTTGAATTACACTTAGAATATTATGTTTCATATCTTCCACTAGTAGAACATTTTTTGCCTTGGTATCTGTTGACGGGTGAAATTGTCCGTCCGTCAATTGAGAGAGTGGAACTGGTCCGAGGTTGTCTAAATAACCCTAGCCGTTTGGAATGGACCACCCTGACGAGTTTAACGACTCCGTTGGCCGCTCTAAGGTCTTTAAGAGAACCAAAGAGAAAACTAATCTAACTAAAACAAATAAAACAAACTAAAACTAAAACAAACTAAAATAAAAGAAACTAAACTAACTAATCTAAAAACAAACTAATACACTAATCTAACTAAAACAAACTACTAAATTAAACTAAAACTAAATACAAATTACTCTAACTATTCTATTATACAATCTACTAATTAATATTATAATAACTCAAATCAACTATCTAATTACTAGTTGCAATATTACTTATTCACAAATATACAATATACACAACTTGCAGATTTGAAGAAAACCTGTAAAACTCATTGAATTTCTGCCCTAAGACAACAAGATATGTTTTTTGATTTTTTATATTTTATGCAGGAGAAATAAAACCTACTGAAATTAAACGATGTAATATATTTACTGAAGTTAAACAATCTAATATAAATCTAATTAAACTTATATCTAAATTAAACTACTTATGAAAACAACAATGAAAAGATTAATTGACCTGGAAGCGCTCCTAATTTGTCCCGTGTATGAT
>JZKD02S1775665.1:71914-88135 GCA_000966675.3 Picea glauca
CACTTTATTATTACCAAACCCTTGAGGTAGGGCAACACCATACAATGGATCCTATTATGGAAGGGATCCTCTCCTGTTCACTTGCCTCTTCGAGGGGGAAACCTCCTAATGAGCTACCGCTCCAAATACAATACTTCTCTTCATGTCTCATTACATTGCTTGAACCCCTTTATATAGTGCTATCATCTCCTAAGAACATTCTAGATGATGAATCTTCTAGAAGTAGAACCTTCTAAAAATCCCTCTTACATTAATTATATCTAATTACCCATTTATTATATCTAACTACCATAGTGAGCCTTATTTAATAATATAGTGGACCTAGTCCACCTTACATTGAATGACCTCCACTATTATCACTATGGGCCCTCTGCGCCCCCCCACTACCTCTCTAGCTACCTCTCTAGTTCCTATCTGTGACTATTGTTATTTTATTTTGATTCTCTAGGAGGGAATGCCATTCTACAATCTTTGGCCATGTGTCCAAAGTTTTTTCACTTGTAGCATTCCACTTCAGTGCTCAATGGTTCACACATGTTGTAGCTTCTTCTCTGTGTTTCACTAGGCCTTCTTGGATAACCGTTTTGTTTATGACTTTCAAATTTGTTTCTGTTCCTTCTATTAGCTATGCAATTTACAGTTTTTTGTCCAAAATTATTGGATGGATAACATAAACAAAAAACAAAATAGTTTGATACATGCGAGTTGAAGATCTTCTGAAAGGAGTTGCTCTTTTGAATCCTTCTTCTTCCTGAGGCATGTTTGTTTCTGACTATCGTTGATTCTGAAATCTGAATCTTCTCGGTGGAGGAGTATCCCCGTGATCTTCCTTGTAGAACGTCCTTTCCCCTCTCATTGTTTCTGCATAGATTTTTGGATATATTTCTCGATCTATCATTTTGAAGCTTGATCCCTTTTCTATTTGATTGTATCCAAGTCTGGACTTGTCATGATTAGGCCTTTGAATGTTGATAGTTCCATCCAAAACTTTTGAGTTGTTTTGCATATCTTTATTTTGAAGATCCTTTCTCAATGTGACAATCTCAGCTTCCAAATTTCCAATGATCCTGTCTCTTTCTTCTAACTAATTTTGAGTGCTTATTCAATTCTTCTACCTTATTCTATTTGAACCTTTAATTCCATGATCATATTATCTAGTTATTGAGTGTCTTGTTTCTTGTCTAGTTCTTCTTGGAGCTTCTTGTTTTTCTTGTTTTCTCTTTTTATAACTTTTATAACACTCAATGGTTTTCCTCGATAGTCAAATTCTGCCTCTTCATGTTCTTCTTTGGTGTCTTGTTTATCGAAATCTTCTATTTCCATGAATATAACTCTTTCTATCTCACTTTCATTGACTTCATCTTCATCTGATGAGGAGATATCTTCTTTGTTGCGAAAACATTTCTTGAAGACTTTCTTTTTGGTTCTTTTACCTTTATATGTTTGTTTTCTATTTGAATAATATTCATCATTTATTTTCTTTTCTTATGAGGACATTTTTTAGAAAAATGACCAATACCATCACAATTAAAAAAATCAATGGAATCTTACCTTTATATCTGCCGCTAGTTCCATTTTTCAATCTTTTGATAAAGTTGGCCACTTCTTCATTGTCTTTTGAGATGTCAGTGTTTCTTATATATTCTTTTTCTTTTTTATTTCCCTTTTGCTTTGATATTTTGGATGCTTTGAATGCTGCTTCTTTTATACCTATATTTTCCTCTCCAGTTCTCATTTCATATGTTGTGAAGATTCCATGTAGATAATCCATGCTTCTTGAGTCTAGATCTGCTTGTTCTTCTAGTGTTGATATCTTAGGATCAAATATCATTCGAAGAGATCTTAGTACCTTTTGAGCAATTACATATTCTTCAATTTCTTCTCCCAATCCTATGATTTCATTCACCATTTCATCAAGTCATAAGAAGTAAGCTGCAATATTCTCATCTTCCTTCAACTTTAACTGTTAGAATTGACCTCTGTAAGTTTGAAGCTTTGTTGCTTTGACTTTTGAATCTCCTTCATAAATATTTTGAAGTTTGTCCCAAATCTCTTTAGAAGAGATACACTGTATAACTTTGGTATATACCGAATAAAAAAGACAATTAAAAAGTGCATTTGTGGCTTTTGAATTATTTAGATTGAGTTTCTTTCCATTGTCATTTGTTGGTGGAACTATTGGTTCTGTGTATCTATTTACAACTAATTGCCAAAATTCAATTCCCTGCGCATGTACATATGTTTTCATCCTTCTTCTCTAGAATGCATACTTTTGTCCATCAAACTGTGGTATTCCATTTTTGTACATACTGTTTCTCTCCATGATCTACCGTTCAATGGTTAAATTGATTTATGAAGGAACTTTCTCTGATACCAATTGTTGGATTACTGAGAGGGGTGGTGAATCAATAAAATAGATTTTTAATCCTTTAACCACAATATGAAAGTGTTGTTTATATTTACAATCAATATAGAATTATCATCCAACAAGTGCACAGTAAATAAACCATGAACAAATGAACAATCATACACATACACAATACACCAATATTTTTTACATGGAAACCTAATGCGAGAGAAAAAAACATAATACTTTTTCTTATTTGCCTTTAAGAATTACATTCATTGGAAGCACCAACTTCCTTTGTTTTCCACCTTCAACTGGAAGGAGTCTATGACCCCCTATTTTTAGGCTACAACCCAAGGGAAGCTCTAAATTCCCAATTATTTGGATACAACCAGAAGGAGGCTACAACCCCCTATGTTTTCCGACTACAACCGGAAGGTGGCTACAACCACCTATCCTTGCCGCATCCAACCTCCCTGAAATATAAGTGCCAAATGTAGAAACTAAATATGTCACTGTCACAACCTGTTCTGTCAAATCTGTCATTGAGAAACCTGTCACTGTATAATCATCAACCAATATGATTTGATCACATATACCTCAAACACTATACCACAAGTATGTACCTCAAACCATGTGCTAGAACCTCACTGTTATACAACCTTTATCCGTACCAATAACTTCAACAACATACCTCAACCAAAAGCCCTTTTTATTCTTGTAGCATTCTACTGCCATGGTTATGCTGTTGCGATTCTGCTGCCACTAATTTGTTGCCGCGATTTTTCTGGTGCAATTTTTCTTTCGCAATTTTTTTGCCGTGGTTTTTCCGCAACACTTTTTTTGTCACGATTTTTCTGCTGCAGTTTTTCTGCCGCACTTTTCCTACTGCACTTTTATTTCCTGTACACTTTTTGTGCCGCATTTTTTTCTATCAATAATACCTGACCATTAACCTTTCACAAAATAGATATTCATTGATATTCAATAGGGTTTAATATGAGAGCCTTTCTCTATTATTTATACTTCCATGTAGCTTCCTCAAGGGGTTACCTTCTAACCAACTTAACCCACTTTCCTTATTTTAGGGATAACCCACTTCTAACTCACTTTGATACAAATAGTAAATTCTCCACTTCTAGTTACAACTAAATTATTTTTAATTATTTTCTTATTGCAACAACTGAACCCATGACCAACTCCTAGTTTCACCAACTTGACTAGTCAACTTCTTCTAGGAGCTTCTAGAATTAATTTGACTTCTTTGACCTTCTATATAACTCATGGGGGTTCTCCACTTCACCAGACCATAAATATCTAACTGTGAGGAGTTATGTGACGTTCCACATATCACTAGAAATGACATGACATGGACTATCCATATAGAATAGTCTTACATGCAAATATATTAAAGTTCATACCATTATACATCAATCAAAGTGAAGTCCCTTAATCATACTATTGGGGCTACCGGTATTTGCTACCAGACTTGGTTCAAGGGTTGACATTAGTGACAACCAACCCAATTAATCAACAAAAGTATGGTGTGTTATATGTAGAACATAAGGTCATCATAAGAATGAGTGTCTATCGTTTAAAGAATATTTGGCTACAAGATCCCCGAATCCCTTAGCATGAGGAAGAGAGGTCTATTGCGAGGTATGCAAAACAATGGGTCATCACTCGATTTCTTGTCCTTTGATGAAAAAGTATCAAAGCATTACCAATAACTTATTTTTTAATTTTTGTAAGTCAGTAGGACATGACGAAAAGGAATTTCATGCACTTGATCTCGTGAGAGAACACATCATGGATGCATACAAAGTTCAATGGGAAGAAGGAATTGAAGGAGGGGTACTATAATATAATAATATGAGTGGATACAATCAAGGAGGAAGAGGAGGATTCAAAGTTTAGGGAAGAGGAAGATTCGACAGAGGAAGAGGACCAATTATACGCTAAAAATGTAACTAGCTTAGGCATTTAGTGCAAGATTATCCAAATCCCTGCATGATATGTACATACTGTAGACAATTGGATCATGTGATGGAAGACTATCCGAAGATGATTGCGAAGTGTTAGGAAAAGAGGAACCAGAATTTTCAGATGATAGCAGCAGAAGAGTGCGAAAATTAACCAAGAGTAGTCGTAGTTACATGTAGAGGAGCAAGAACATGAGTTAATGTGACATAACAACGAATTCAGACTGAACAGTGGGCTAGTAAATTATCATAACCTTCTCTGAAGTTTGACCCATGAAGAAATAAAGGAAGGAGATGCTAGAAACATAATGGGTAGCATCGGCTTCGCAACCTGTGCATGATAGGCCACCTATGTATGGCATGCCTCTAGCCTACGACCACTTGAAGAAAGAAAGGACAATCGAGAAGGTAAGTACTCTAAAAAAATTCTTAAAGAGTTTTTTAGAACTAATTAAGAATGAAACTACTTTGAACGCACTACACAGGATGATCGACCAATGCACAGAATATAAAGAAGCACCTAGTGCACATCAAGAAGTTAACCATGTACAATGTAAGAAAAGGATGAATAGGGAATTCCGACTTAATGCGTAGGTAGGTGATTATGATATGGATAATATCATTTTGGATCTGGGATCTGGTGTGAATTTCATTCCTATGTAGACATGGGAAATGATGGGAAAACCAAAGTTGATCTGGTCACCAATTCATTTGAGGCTAGCGAATCAACATAAGATTTTTCTAATTATAAGACTGACATAGGTGAATTTTAACATCGATGTAGTGCACAACACAACAAATTTTGAATCAATCGAGATAGTGGATGGTAGAAAAACTTATCTAGCCTCATTTGGAATCGATTGAGATTTTGATAACCAGACCATTATTGATCTGAAAAAGAGAGAAATGATCTTTGAAGTAGAATACTTGAGAGTTACTGTGTCATTGGATCCCACATAAGGAAGATGATATGTGGAACCAACAAAGGGAAAATAACTCAATAACCTTTACAATATTACCGCATGGATGGATGACTATATTAATCCTATTGTTGAATGTGTACTCAGTTGGTGAAGCATCATTTCTTGTGCACCAGATTCAAAATAAGCATTGAACATTGACAACAAAGATTACATGAGGTATCTACAAGGATATGCACTTGTATTTTATGCACATTGTGATGGATTGGAGCTAAGGAATGTGATCTCTCAAAGTATGATGTACTAACAGATGTAGACCCTTTTTTAAGAGAATTTGAATTGTAGATACTAGATCAACAAAGATTGCTAGCTTTAGATATTGTGCTGAAAGAAGCTCTTGCAAGATGGTGGGTTGCGCATAAGGATATAATATATAATTGGAAACAATGCATAAGGCTGTTACAGGCTGGATTTGAAACAAAAAATGAATATTATGCATAGAAGTATACTAGGTGGAGTTGTCTTATAGATAATATTACATAGGGAACTAAGACATGGAGCTCAGTACCTAAGCAAGAATGGAAGAACTTGTTTTTACACACTTTGGGTAGGGTCCCGAAGAACTGGTACTTAGAAATGAAAGTATGTAGGGGAACAACAGATTGGGAAGACTTGGCTCACAAATTTAAGGTAAATTTCAAGTTTGAAGACGACACCCTTTCGATATACATAACTTTTTAGATTATCAAGACCAATATCTTTACACCAGAAGATTCGAAGATACCAACAAATTTATTTAGTGTGGCCAGATATTTTGTGACTATTCAAGAGGTTTTGGAATGCTACAGCGTTGTTGGAAAAGACTAGGAAGATGAAGACCTGAGAAATTTGAAAATACTAGAAACCAAAGGAGAGCATGCGGTAGAGGGTCTTGAGCTTGAATTTTCAGAGTGTGAAAATCCATTGAGAATGCACAAAGTGAATATTGGTACAAAGGATATTCCCAATTTCACAAACATTGGAGATTACTGGAATGAAGAAACTGTCCATAAGATTGTTGATTTAATGCAGAAATAACAAGACCTTTTTCCGACTACTTTTTTAGAAATGAAAGGGATTGTTGGATAGCTAGGGGAGATGAAGATTCCTTTGAAGTTGAATGCCAAGCCAATGAATTAGATACCATATCGATTGAACACAATATATAAGTAGAAAGTGAAAGAAAAAATAGATAGGATGCTGGAAGATGGGATTATTGAACTTGTCATAGAGTCATAATGGATTAGTTCGATGGTGATTTAGGACAAGAAAACATGAAGATTACTCATTTAATGATGGATTCTCTGGATATCACCAGATTAACATTGTGCATGAAGATAGGAATAATACAAAATTTGCGACATAATGGGGATGTTATTAATATACAATCATGCCTTTTGGGTTGAAAAATGCGCTAGTAGTATTTTCTCGAGCTGTTGTTGCAACTTTTAAAGAATTTATTCATAAGTTCCTAGAAGTATATTTGGATGATTGGACAATGTTTAGTTTGTTAAAAGACCATGTTGAAATGTTGCGCTTGATGTTGGAAATATGTAGATAGTTCCAAATTTCTTTGTACTTGAAGAAGTGTTTTTTTTGTGCACCATTTGGTATCTTCTTGGGTCATGTAGTATGTAAACAGGGACGTTTGGTTGATCCTACAAAGATTGTTGTTATTGTTTATTTTCTGCCACCTACATCAGTGTGACAACTATGAGCAACATTGGGTCATACAGGGTACTACATAAAGTTTAATAGGGGATACGTGCAAATCAAAACCTCATTGGAAATATTGTTGAAGAAGGAGGTTAAGTTTCAATGGAACGAAGAATGACAAAAAAGTTTGGATACCTTGAAGAAGAAGTTGGTTACCATACTGATTTTAGTATTCCTAGATTGGAAGAAGGAATTCCATGTCCATGTAGATCCATCATCTATAGCATTAGGTACAGTTCTAGCTCATCTAGGGGAAGTAGCTTTGGATCATCCCATTGCATTTTCCAGCAGGAAGTTGTCGATTACTAAACAAAATTACACTACTACATAGCATGAAGGACCGGAAATGGTGTATGCACTACACAATTTTAGGCATTATATACTAGGATCACATTTTAATATCTATACAAATCATTCTATGTTGAGATATTTAGTCAATAAGTGAGTGTTGGGGGGGAANTTGATCTATCATTTTGGAGCTTGATCCCTTTTCTATTTGATTGTATCCAAGTCTAGACTTGTCATGATTAGGCCTTTGAATGTTGATAATGCCATCCAAAACTTTTGAGTTGTTTTTCATATCTTTATTTTGAAGATCCTTTCTCAATGTGACAATCTCAGCTTCCAAATTTCCAATGATCCTGTCTCTTTCTTCTAACTAATTTTGAGTGATTATTCAATTCTTCTACCTTATTCTATTTGAACCTTCAATTCCATGATCATATTCTCTAGTTCTTGAGTGTCTTGTTTCTTGTCTAGTTCTTCTTGGAGCTTCTTGTTTTTCTTGTTTTCTCTTTTTATAACTTCTATAACACTCAATGGTTTTTCTCGATAGTCAAATTCCGCCTCTTCATATTCTTCTTTGGTGTCTTGTTTATCAGAATCTTCTATTTCCATGAATATAACTCTTTCTATCTCACTTTCATTGACTTCATCTTCATTTGATGAGGAGCCATCTTCTTTGCTGTGAAAACATTTCTTGAAGACTTTCTTTTTGGTTCTTTTACCTTTATATGTTTGTTTTCTATTTGAATAATCTTCATCATTTATTTTATTTTCTTATGAGGACATTTTTTAGAAAAATGACCAATACCATCACAATTAAAAAAATCAATGGAATCTTACCTTTATATCTGCCGCTAGTTCCATTTTTCAATCTTTTGATAAAGTTGGCCACTTCTTCATCGTCTTTTGAGATGTCATTGTTTCTTCTATATTCTTTTTCTTTTTTATTTCCCTTTTGCTTTGATATTTTGGATGCTTTGAATGTTGCTTCTTTTATACCTATATTTTCCTCTCCAGTTCTCATTTCATATGTTGTGAAGATTCCATGTAGATCATCCATGCTTCTTGAGTCTAGATTTGCTCATTCTTCTAGTGTTGATATCTTAGGATCAAATATCATTTGAAGAGATCTTAGTACCTTTTGAGCAATTACAGATTATTCAATTTCTTCTCCCAATCCTATGATTTCATTCACCGTTTCATCAAGTCATAAGAAGTAAGCTGCAATATTCTCATCTTCCTTCATCTTTAACTGTTAGAATTGACCTCTGTAAGTTTGAAGCTTTGTTGCTTTGACTTTTGAATCTCCTTCATAAATATTTTGAAGTTTGTCCCAAATCTCTTTAGAAGAGATACAATGTATAACTTTGGTATATACCAAATCACAAAGACAATTCAAAAGTGCATTTGTGGCTTTTGAATTATTTAGATTGAGTTTCTTTCCGTTGTCATTTGTTGGTGGAACTATTGGTTCTGTGTATCTATATACAACTAATTGCCAAAATTCAATTCCCTACGCCTGTACATATGTTTTCATCCTTCTTCTCTAGAATGCATACTTTTGTCCATCAAACTGTGGTATTCCATTTTTATACATACTGTTTCTCTCCATGATATACCGTTCAATGGTTAAACTGATTTATGAAGGAACCTGCTCTGATACCAATTGTTGGATTACTGAGAGGGGGGGTGAATCAATAATATAGATTTTTAATCCTTTTAACCACAATATGAAAGTGTTGTTTATATTTACGATCAATATAGCATTATCATCCAATAAGTGCACAGTAAATAAACCATGAACAAATGAACAATCATATACATACATAGTACACCAATATTTTTTACGTGGAAACCTAATGCGAGAGAAAAAAACATAATACTTTTTCTTATTTGTCTTTAAGAATTACATTCATTGGAAGCACCAACTTCCTTTGTTTTCCACCTTCAACTGGAAGGAGGCTATGACCCCCTATTTTTAGGCTACAACCCAAGGGAATCTCTAACTTCCCAATTCTTTGGATACAACCAGAAGGAGGCTACAACCCCCTATGTTTTCCAACTACAATTGGAAGGTGGCTACAACCACCTATCCTTGCCGCATCCAACCTCCCTGAAATATAAGTGCCAAATGTAGAAACTAAATATGTCACTGTCACAACCTGTTCTATCAAATCTGTCATTGAGAAACCTGTCACTATATAATCATCAACCAAAATGATTTGATCACATATACCTCAAACACTATACCACAAGTATGTACCTCAAACCATGTGCTAGAACCTCACTGTTATACAACCTTTATCTGTACCAATAACTTCAACAACATACCTCAACCAAAAGCCCTTTTTATTCTTGTAGCATTCTACTGCCATGGTTATGTTGTTGCGATTCTGCTGCCACTAATTTGTTGCCGCGATTTTTCTGCTGCAATTTTTCTTTCGCAATTTTTCTGCCGTGGTTTTTCTGCAACACTTTTTTTGTCACGATTTTTCTGCTGCAGTTTTTCTGCCGCACTTTTCCTACTGCACTTTTATTTCCTGTACACTTTTTGTGCCGCATTTTTTTCTATCAATAATACCTGACCATTAACCTTTCACAAAATATATATTCATTGATATTCAATAGGGTTTAATATGAGAGCCTTTCTCTGTTATTTATACTTCCATGTAGCTTCCTCAAGGGGTTACCTTCTAACCAACTTAACCCACTTTCCTTATTTTAGGAATAACCCACTTCTAACTCACTTTGCTAAAAATAGTAAATTCTCCACTTCTAGTTACAACTAAATTATTTTTACTTATTTTCTTATTGAAACAACTTAACCCATGACCAACTCCTAGTTTCACCAACTTGACTAGTCAACTTCTTCTAGGAGCTTCTAGAATTAATTTGACTTCTTTGACCTTCTATATAACTCATGGGGGTTCTCCACTTCACCAGACCATAAATATCTAACTGTGAGGAGTTATGTGACGTTCCACATATCACTAGAAATGACATGACATGGACTATCCATATAGAATAGTCTTACATGCAAATATATTAAAGTGCATACCATTATACATCAATCAAACTGAAGTCCCTTAATCATACTATTGGGGTTACCGGTATTTTCTACCAGACTTGGTTCAAGGGTTGAAATTAGTGACAACCAACCCAATTAATCAACAAAAGTATGGTGTGTTATATGTAGAACATAAGGTCATCATAAGAATGAGTGTCTATCGTTTAAAGAATATTTGGCTACAGGATCCCCGAATCCCTTAGCACGAGGAAGAGAGGTTTATTGCGAGGTATGCAAAACAATGGGTCATCACTCGATTTCTTTTCCTTTGATGAAAAAGTATCAAAGCATTACCAATAACTTATTTTTTAATTTTTGTAAGTCAGTAGGACATGATGAAAAAGAATTTCATGCACTTGATCTCATGAGAGAACACATCATGGATGCATATAAAGTTCAAGGGGAAGAAGGAATGGAAGGAGGGGTACTGTAATATAATAATATGATTGGATACAATCAAGGAGGAAGAGGAGGATTCAAAGTTCAGGGAAGAGGAAGATTCGACAGAGGAAGAGGATCAATTATACACTAAAAATGTAACTAGCCTAGGCATTTAGTGCAAGATTATCCAAATCCCTGCATGATATGTACATACTGTAGACAGTTGGATCATGCGATGGAAGACTATCCGAAGATGATTGCGAAGTGTTAGGAAAAGAGGAACCAGAATTTTCAGATGATAGTAGTCGAAGAGTGTGACAATTAACCAAGAGTAGTCGTAGTTACATGTAGAGGAGCAAGAACATGAGTTAATGTGACAGAACAATGAATTCAGACTGAACAGTGGGTTAGGAAATTATCATAACCTCCTCTGAAGTTTGACCCATGAAGAAAGAAAGGAAGGAGATTCTAGAAACATAATGGGTAGCATTGGCTTCGCAACCTGTGCATGATAGGCCACCTATGTATGACATGCCTCTAGCCTATGACCACTTGAAGACAGAAAGGACAATCGAGAAGGTAAGTACTCTAAAAAGTTTCTTAAAGAGTTTTTAGAACTAATTAAGAATGAAACTACTTTGAACACACTACATAGGATGATCGACCAATACACAAAATATAAAGAAGCACCTAGTGCACATCAAGAAGTTAACCATGTACAATGCAAGAAAATGACGAATAGGGAATTCCGACTTAATGCGTAGGTAGGCGATTATGATATGGATAATATCATTTTGTATCTGGGATCTGATGTGAATGTCATTCCGATGTAGACATGGGAAATGATGGGAAAACCAAAGTTGATCTGGTCACCAATTCAGTTGAGGCTAGCGAATCAACATAAGATTTTTCTAATTATAAGACTGACATGGGTGAATGTTAACATCGATGGAGTGCACAACACAACAAATTTTGAATCAATCGAGATAGTGGATGGTAGAAAACCTTATCTAGCCTTGTTTGGAATCGATTGGGATTTTGATAACCAGACCATTATTGATCTGAAAAAGAGAGAAATGATCTTTGAAGTAGAAGACTTGAGAGTTACTGCACCATTGGATCCCACAGAAGGAAGACGACACGTGGAACCAACAAAGGGAAAATAACTCAATAACCTTTACAATATGACCGCCTGGATGGATGACTATATTAATCCTATTGTTGAATGTGTACTTAGTTGGTGAAGTATCATTTCTTGTGCACCAGATTCAAAATAAGCATTGAACATATACAACAAAGATTACATGAGGTATCTACAAGGATATGCGCTTGTATTTTATGCACATTGTGATGGATTGGAGCTAAGGAATGTGATCCCCCGAAGTATGATGGACTAACAGATGTAGACCCTTTTTTAAGAGAATTTGAATTGTAGATACTATATCAACAAAGATTGCTAGATTTAGATATTGTGCTGAAAGAAGCTCTTGCAAGATGGTGGGCTGCGCATAAGGATAGAATATATAATTGGAAACAATGCATAAGGCTGTTACAGGCTGGGTTTGAAACAAAAAATGAATATTCTGCATAGAAGTATACTAGGTGGAGTTGTCTTATAGATCATCTTACATAGGGAACTAAGACATGGAGCTCAGTACCTAAGAAAGAATGGAAGAACTTGTTTTTACACACTTTGGGTAGGGTCCCGAAGAACTAGTACTTAGAAATGAAAGTATGTAGGGGAACAACAGATTGGGAAGACTTGGCTCACAAATTTAAGGTAAATTTCAAGTTTGAAGATGACACCCTTTCGATATACATAAATTTTTAGATTATCAAGACCAATATCTTTACACCAGAAGATTCGAAGATACCAACAAATTTATGTAGTTTGGCCAGATATTTTGTGACTATTCAAGAGGTTTTGGAATGCTACAACGTTGTTGGAAAAGACTAGGAAGATGAAGACCCGAAAAATTTGAAAATACTAGAAACCAAAGGAGAGCATGCGGTAGAGGGTCTTGAGCTTGAATTTTCAAAGTGTGAAAATCCATTGAGAATGCACAAAGTGAATATTGGTACAAAGGATATTCCCAATTTCACAAACATTGGAGATTATTGGAATGAAGAAACTGTCCATAAGATTGTTGATTTAATGCAGAAATAACATGACCTTTTTCTGAGTACTTTTTTAGAAATGAAAGGGATTGTTGGATAGATAAGGGAGATGAAGATTCCTTTGAAGCTAAATGCCAAGCCAATGAATCAGAGACCATATCGATTGAACGCAATATATAAGTAGAAAGTGAAAGAAAAAATAGATAGGATGCTGGAAGATGGGATTATTGAACTTGTCGTAGAGTCATAATGGATTAGTTCGATGGTGATTCAGGACAAGAAAACATGAAGCTTACTCATTTAATGATGGATTATCTGGATATCACCAGATTAACATTGTGCATGAAGATAGGCATAATACAAAATTTGCGACATAATGGGGATGTTATTAATATACAATCATGCCTTTTGGGTTGAAAAATGCGCTAGTAGTATTTTCTCGAGTTGTTGTTGCAACTTTTAAAGAATTTATTCATAAGTTCCTAGAAGTATATTTGGATGATTGGACAATGTTTAGTTTGTTAAAAGACCATGTTGAAATGTTGCGCTTGATGTTGGAAATATGTAGATAGTTCCAAATTTCTTTGTACTTGAAGAAGTGTTTTTTTTGTGCACCATTTGGTATCTTCTTGGGTCATGTAGTATGTAAACAGGGACGTTTGGTTGATCCTACAAAGATTGTTGTTATTGTTTATTTTCTGCCACCTACATCAGTGTGACAACTATGAGCAACATTGGGTCATACAGGGTACTACATAAAGTTTAATAGGGGATACGTGCAAATCAAAACCTCATTGGAAATATTGTTGAAGAAGGAGGTTAAGTTTCAATGGAACGAAGAATGACAAAAAAGTTTGGATACCTTGAAGAAGAAGTTGGTTACCATACTGATTTTAGTATTCCTAGATTGGAAGAAGGAATTCCATGTCCATGTAGATCCATCATCTATAGCATTAGGTACAGTTCTAGCTCATCTAGGGGAAGTAGCTTTGGATCATCCCATTGCATTTTCCAGCAGGAAGTTGTCGATTACTAAACAAAATTACACTACTACATAGCATGAAGGACCGGAAATGGTGTATGCACTACACAATTTTAGGCATTATATACTAGGATCACATTTTAATATCTATACAAATCATTCTATGTTGAGATATTTAGTCAATAAGTGAGTGTTGGGGGGGAATATATGCAGATGGCTATTACTATTTCAATAGTATGAATTTGAAGTGATTGTGAAACTAGGGAAATTGAACTTAGGACCTAATCATTTGTTGCGCATAATAACAGGGTAAGAGGAAGAAAATTTGGATGACAGTCTACCAGATGCACACTTGTTCACAATGCAAATGGTCAATGATCACTTGAGAGATATTGTCCACTTTCTGAGCACATGAATAGCCCCATTTATGCAGGAGCATCCGCAACATCCGCAATACATCATATGAACCAGCGCGAGGAGAAAGAGAACGTACAGCTGGACAAGCCAACAAACCCTTTTGATTTTGAATTTCACCTTGGTATTGTTGCGCCGTCGTTTCACTAAAGACATTCAAGGCTGAGCGCATTTGTAATATAATGTAGATAAGGAGGCATTTAACAGTTTTAAATGCTGGTAGATAGGGTTAGCTGTAGATTAGACAGTTTCATCTTCCAGGAGGGAAAACGAATATAGGCACCCTCCTTGTGTAAATTGAATGATTATTCAGCATTAGCATAGAGAAAAGAGGAGCAGAGCAGAGAGCTTGTGAAGAAACTCCATGTACAAACATTGAATTAATAGGAAATCTTTTATTCAATTCCATGGATGTGTTTAGTCTCTTTGTGTTATTGGTATTATGTTGTTGCATACTTGCTTCTTTTTATGCTTATCTTCTATATGCTGCTTATGTGATTACATATCAGGTTAGAAACCTGAGAGAATGAGTTTCAATTGTTTCTCTGTTTGAGCCAGGAGATTCCTGCATAGAGTGCAGTCGAATTCCTCCGCATAGAGTGTGTAGAGGGGGCTAGACAGTTGGACTTTTGTGCTCGGGTCGCCAGAATGAATTAGGTTATTCGAACCGTGTAGGTGAGTGCAGGTTGGACGTAGGTCTCAACAGTTAGTCTGAGGAAAGAGGCCATAAATCTCTGTTGCAGGTGAGTGCATGGGGTTTGAATGACTTCAATACTTGGAGAGTGATTGAATGTTGAAGTGTGAGTAGACCACGTGAGAAATCTCTGAAGGAGTCAGAGAGAGAGAAAGCTCAGGAGGGATAATTCCTTATAAGTGTCGAGGAATAGACTCAGGTGGAGCGTGGACAGAATCCATCCTTAGGAGCAGAAGGAGTTCTCAGAGAAAGAGAATCGACGGCTGGTGATCCCCGTGAAGTTTCGCGAAATCCCGAGGACCGTCAGATCGTGGAGGAGTTGCGCAGAAGATAACTCGTGAGCACAGGGGAGGAAGAACCCAAGTCCATCAGACTTCGGGGTTTCGACATTCGGGAGTTGGCAAGGTAAGAACTCACACCTCGTAGAATCGCGAGTCGCGATTTACCGAATCAATAGGAGCCGTTGATTGGAGAGGGGACACGTGGTGCAGGATCCTTGAGGATCGGGGTTCGGCGTTCCCGGAGGCGAGAGTTCAAGCTCCTTGAAATCGCGACCGACGATTTCCTGAATCAATCGAGACCGCTGATCTGGACAGGGACACGTGGCGCAGGATCCCTGAGGATCGGGGTTCGGTGTTGTCTGGAGACAAGAGTTCAACTCTTTGGAATCGCAAGTCGCGATTCCCCGAAGCAATCAGAGCCATTGATCGGAGAGAGGACACATGGCGGAAGATCTTGAGGAGTCGGGGTTTGGGGTGTTGCAGGGTCTGTGACCTTGTGCATTAGGAGGCGCGAACTCCCGAATCGTGAAATCCCGATAGAACGAGAGGGAGACAGGTGTCAAGACGTAGGCCTCCCCAAGAGATGTCGACAGGTGGCATCGGAGAATCGGGGTTCGGGGTTTTATGATGCAAGAGAATTGTGACCGGTGAAATCGCGATCCCGCGATCCCCGAATCGCACGAGCGCAGAGGTGACATGGCTGAAGTGGGACCTCGAGAGCGAGGGGAGGATAGGTGTCATTGGACTTCGGGGTTTCGACGTTCGGGGAATCGGAGTTCTCGACGCCAAGGAGTTCTTGCATCGCGGATTCGCGATCCGCGAAATCCCGAAAGGGACGTGGCAACGTGGGACCCGGAAGTTAGTGGAAGACACGTGGAATCATATCGGCACATCGGTGTTCGGGGTTTCGAAGGGTAAGTATCTCACTGCCTTTCATCCGCCGATTTCCCGATAGGAAAATCCCCGAGACCGAGAGCGTTGACTGTTGACTATTC
>JZKD02S1775665.1:88145-105342 GCA_000966675.3 Picea glauca
AAACAACTCAAAAGTTTTGGATGGCATTATCAACATTCAAAGGCCTAATCATGACAAGTCTAGACTTGGATACAATCAAATAGAAAAGGGATCAAGCTCCAAAATGATAGATCAAAAAATATATCCAAAAATCTATGCAGAAACAATGAGAGGGGAAACGAAGTTCTACAAGGAATATCACAGGGATACTCCTCCACCGAGAACATCCAGATTTCAGAACCAACGATAGTCAGAAACAAACATGCCTCGAGAACAAGAAGGATTCAAAAGAGCAACTCCTTTCAGAAGATCTTCAACTCGCATGTATCAAACTATTTTTTTTGGGTTTATGTTATCCATCCAATAATTTTGGACAAAAAACTGTAAATTGCATAGCTAATAGAAGGAACAGAAACAACTTTGAAAGTCATAAACAAAATGGTTATCCAAGAAGGCCTAGTGAAACATGGAGAAGAAGCTACAACATGTTTGAATCATTGAGCACTTAAGTGGAATGCTACAAGTGAAAAAACTTTGGACACATGGCCAAAGATTGTAGAATGACATTCCCTCCTAGAGAATCAAAACAAAATAACAATAGTCACAGATAGGAACCTCAGAAGAGAACATGGATAAGAAAGCAGAATCATAATAGAAATGAAGAATTCACACTCACTCTACAAGCTAAGCATAAGAAACGTGGTTGGTATTTTGACAATGGTTTCTCAAAGCACATGATAGGTGATGAAAACAAGTTTCTAACATTGAGAAAGGAAAGAGATGGATCAATCTCCTTTGGAAAGGATGACTCATCTAGAATCATTGGAAAGGGAAGAGTCAGAATTGGAAACAAGGATACCAAGGCAAAAAATGTTCTACTAGTGGAAGATATGAAACATAATATTCTAAGCGTAATTCAAATGTGTGACCAAGGTCACAAGCTTATTTTCTATTCACATAAATGTGAGATAAGAAATGAAGGTTCGGGTAAATTGGTTGCAATAACTGTAAGAACTTCAAGCAACATATATGTGTTAAGTGAAATTGGAAATGAAAAGTGTTGTCTAGGAAAGGAAGATGAAGTTTGGCTATGGCACAGAATAATGGGTCACATAAAATTTGATAACCTCATCAAAGTCAACAAAAATGAAGCATTCAAATAAATGCCCCAAATCATGAAGCCAACCAACAATTTATGAAAACATTGTCAACGAGGAAAGAAAACAAAGACCGGGTTCAAATCAAAGGAATACTCAACAACAAGACCACTTGAAATTGTGCATACTAATCTAGTTGGACCAACTAGAACAAAGGGTTTAAAAAGTGAGCAATATTTTATATTATCGGTTGATGATTATACAAGAATGAATGCAGTTTGTTTTCTCATGAATAAGTCAGAAGAATTTGAAAAATTCAAGGTATTCAAGGAAATGGTTGAAAATGAAATGGATTCAAAAATCAAATGCTTGAGATTTGATAATGGAGGAGAGTTTACTTCAAAGGAATTTATGGATTTCTGCAACAAGCATGGTATAAAAAGGAAATTCTACATTGCTAGAACACCTCAAGAGAATGGGGTCGTCGAAAGAAAGAACATGACAGTATAGGAAATGGCTCGAACAATGTTAATGGATTCCAAGTTGATAGATGTTTTTTAGACACATGCAGTGCATACAATAGTTCACATTCAAAACAGATTAATGCTCAGAAACAACAATGACAAAACTCTTTATGATTTATGGAAAGGAAGACCATAAAATGTGAAGAAATTCAGAGTCTTTTGAAGCAAATGCTACATCAAAAGAGAAGATGATAGAATGGGAAAGTTTGATTCTCTTGTAGACAAAGGTGTACTTGTTAGTTACTCAAGTACAAGGAAAGAATACAAATGTTACAATCTAAGGATCAAGAAAGTTGTGGAAAGCATTAATGTAATGGTTGATGAGATAGGTGGACGAAAATTAAAGGAAGAAGAAAAAGAGTCAATGGAACAAGTTTATGAAGAAGAAGAAAAGGATGAAGAAGCAGTAGAAGGGGAAGATGAAGAAGATAAAATAGAATTAGAAGAGAAAGAACAACAAGTACCTCCAAATACACCTAGAAAATGAATAGAGAATAATCATTCATCAGATATGATTATCGGGAACAAAGATGCAAGGTACAATAATGTGATTTGCACAAAATGGGTCTTCAGAAAAAAAATGAATGAAGATGGAAAGGTTACCAGAAACAAAGCTAGATTGGTATGTAAAGGATACAAACAGGTTGAAGATATCGAATTTGAAGAGACATTTTCCTCAGTTTCCAGAATGGAAGAAATCATATTGATAGTATCTTATGCATGTTCAAAGAATATTAAAGTGTATTGGATGGACGTGAAATCATCTTTTCTGAATGGATAACTAGAAGAAGAAGTCTACATTGAGAAACCCAGAGTATTTCAGTGATCAAAAAATGAAGATTATGTTTTCAAATTAAAGAAGGCCTTATATGGTCTCAAACATGCCCCCAGATCATAGTATTCTAGACTTGATAGATACTTACAGTATCAAGGGTTCAAGAAAGAAAATGTAGACAGCAACCTCTACATCATGGTAACTCAATATAGTATTTTATAATTAAAGTTTATGTTGATGATATTATTTTTGGAAGTGATGATGGCAGGTTGAGCTAGAAATTTCCAAAGGATATGTAGAAAGAATTTGAAATGTTATTACTTGGAGAAATATCCTTCTTTTTGGATCATCAGATATGTCAAAGAAACCAAGGAATTTTTATTTCTCAAACCAAGTATATCATATAAATGCTAAATAGGTTCAGAATGGAAGATTGCAAACTAGTCAATACTCCTATGCAAACCAGTTGCAAGTTAAGAAAAGATGATGATTCAAAGTATACATATCAAAGGAAGTACAAGTCAATGATTGGTAGCTTACTTTATGTAATGACATCTAGATCAGATGTAATGCAGGAAGTTGGACATGTGGCAATATTTCAAGTTGTGCCAAAGAAATCACATGTTCTATCAGTAAAGAGGATATTTAGATATCTCAAGGGTATAGAAGAGTTTGGATTATGGTATCCAAAAGGAAAGGATTTACCACTTATTGCCTACACAGATGCAGATTGGGTAGGTTGCATTGATGACCGTTGAATCACCAGTGGAGCATAGATCTACTTGGGTGAGTGTTTGGTATCTTGGCCAAGAAAGAAACAGTCATCAATATCATTATCTATAGTCAAAGTAGAGTATATTTCAGTAGCATCATGTTAGATACAATTTCTATGGATGAAACAAACTCTGCCAGATATACGGTTGAGTATGATTATCCCATTCCAATATATTGTGATAATACAAGCACCATCAGTATCTCAAAAAACTAGGTGATCCACTCCAAGATGAAGCACTTTCCAATCAAGTATCACTTTCTATGGGAATAGGTTACAAAGAATAACATCAGAGTTGAATATGTGGGAACAAAAGAATAAGTGGAAGATATCTTTACAAAACCGCTTCCAAGGGAAGCCTTTGAGTATCTTCGCCAGAGACTCGGAGTAATTTATACTCCAAAATGAATCCTTTTGAATGCTTATCTTATATGTCTTATATTTACAAAAGGAAACACCATAAAGAGGCAATTCGGGTCGGAGGAGCATTTTTAGGAAGATTTCAATCAAGGGGAGAATCCCCAAGGGAAGTATAGTTAGGGGGAGAAGCCCCAGATGAGAACATACCTTTTCCATTGATGTCAAATGGGGAGATATTTATCAGATGTAGGATAGAGATTTAGATGCTTGGAGAGATACCACATAGGCATGGTTCCAGGGGGAGCAATGTTCACAGGGGGGGCATGAGTGATATGACTTCAGTATTGCATCATGGTGTTTACATAAATGCCAAAGGGGGGTATTGTTGATTAATTGGGTTGGTTGTCATTGATGTCAACCCTTGAAGCAAGTCCAGTAGCAAATTCTAGTAGCCCCAACAGTATGATTAAGGGACTTCAGTTTGATTGATGTATAATGGTATGAATTTTAATATCTTTGTAGGTAAGACTATTATAGATGGATAGTATATGTCATGCCATTTCCGGTGATATGTGTAACGTCACATAAATCCTCACGGTTAGAGAGTTATGGCCTGGTTAAGTGGAGAACCCTCATGACTTATCTAGAAGGTCAAAGAAGTCAAATTAATTCTAGAAGCTCCTAGAAGAAGTTGACTAGTCAAGTTTGTGAAACTAAGGGTTAGTCATGGGTTAAGTTGTTGCAATAAGAAAATAATTAAAATTAATTTAGTTGCAACTAGAAGTGGAGAATTTACTATTTGTAGCAAAGAAATTTAGAAGTCAGCAAGTGGTTAGAAGTGGGTTATCCCTAAGAGAAGGAAAGAGGGTTAAGTTGGTTAGAAGGTAACCCCTTGAAGAAGCTACATGAAAGTATAAATAAGAGAGAAATGATCTCCCATTAAACCCTATTGAATATCATTAAATATCTATTTTGTTAAAGGTTATTTGGGTAGGTATTATTGATAGAGAAAAGTGTGGCAGGAAAAGTGGGGCAGAAAAAGTGTGGCAGGAAAAGTACGGAAGAAAAATCATGGAAGAAAAAGTACAACATAAAAATCACAGCAACAAATTCAAGGTAGCAGAACGCTACAAGAAGAGAAAAGGTATTTTGGTTGAGGTATGTTTCTGAAGTTATTGATACATATAGAGGTTGTATAAAAATGAGGTTCTAGAACATGGTTTGAGGTACATACTTGTGGTATAGTGTTTGAGGTATATGTGATCAAATCAGATTGGTTGATGAGTATACAACGACAGGTTTCTCAGTGACATATTTGACAGAACATGTTGTGACAGTGACATATTCATTTTCTACATTTGGCACTTATATTTCAAGGCAGTTGGATAGGGAAAGTATAGGTGATTGTAGTCACCTTCTGGTTGTAGCCGAAAAACATAGGGGGTTGTAGCCTCCTTCTGGTTGTAGCTAGAGAATTTGGGAGTTGCAGCTTCCCTCAGGTTGTAGCCTGGAAATAAGGGGTTAGAGCCTTCTTCCAGTTGTAGTTGGAAAACAAAGAAATTTGGTGCTTCCAATGAATGTAATTCTTAAAGAAAAATAAGAAAAATAATTATGTGGTTTTGTCTCACATTGGGTTTCCACATAAAAAATACTAGTGTACTATGTATTTGCATGATTTTGCATTTGTTCATGGTTTATTTACTCTGCACTTATTGGATGATAATGTTATATTGATCATAAAGATAAATAAAACTTGCATACTATGGTTAAAAGGATTACAAATATCTATTACTGATTCACCCCCCTCTTAGTAATCCAACAACTTCTTCGTGCTTTTCTTACCCTTTAGCAATCTCCTGTAACTGAATTTTCAATGTTGCTAGTTGTGACTAAACTTGAGACATCCCCACGTCATTTTATCATATAGGGGATGCTTCAAGTTTCATGGTGATCTCTAGTGTTTCTTACTGCGACATAATCATTTGTTGTGTCATTGGGCATCGTTTATGTGGTAACACTCCTGCAATGAACCATTCCCTGTGTTTCTCATATGGAATCTGGAAGGTCAATCGATCTGTCAATATCTTGAATATCTGATCAAAATCCGATGTTGATTCATTCTGCAACTGCTTAATCTCTTTTAGTTCTATAATACACTATGACTCAGATTTTGGATTCTGGAATTCCTTTAACAGAGCTTGGTTGATGTCTTCCAACATTCTAGTTTGTCCTGCAAGCACAGTGAATTGATACTTCATATACCAAAGTAACGCGCAGTCTCTGAATTTCATCACCAATTGCGTTGTTTTTGCATCGTCATCATGGATTTTCTTCACGGTCCATATTGCTTCATAGAAAAACAAGTGTTGTTATGGATCTTTTGTCCCCGCTCCATGAAAAAAAAACATTCTCAACGTGGAGTCTACTCTCGCCATCATTTACTGTGCAGTATTATTCCTTGGTGACACTACCAAAAGTTGTTTTTTCCGTACTACTTACACTACTATGACTACCTTTACTGCTATCTTTTCTTCCTTCAACTGACAAATTTTTAGATCTTACCTCAATTCTCAAAGACACACATGCGATCGTGGGTTCGATGAAATTTTAGCCTGAGTGGGATGTAATGGATCTCCTTCTACTGGACTGAGCTAACCATCCTTTTTCTTTTCCTCTATGTGTGATATTCCTTTGATCTGGAGCACTACACCGGTGTCTCTTTCCTCAACCTCACTATGTTGGTCTTCTCTATTAGCCACAGTCCTCTTCCTACTGTACCAAAATCTATTTCCACTGCGGAATACTCCAATATCTTATGTTGTCGCACATTCTTCTTCTCTCAACATTCTCATTCCATGAATTCCTCATTTATTATTTCTTGCATCCTTCTCTTCTATATACTCGTACCAACTCCTAGTCTTCCCCCAGTCACCCTATGTACGCGAAGGTGCTTAGCTACTAGGAAAATCATATTCCATCTTCATAATTCCCATATCACATAGAAACATCTTGATCCAAGTAGACAATGATTTCAAGCATCTTCCACGTGGACTTTTAAAGAAATCTCTTTTAGTGGCACTATATGACTGGGTGAAATCTATAGAAAACTTAGTAATGTATCCCCCCAATACACTATCTAGCCAAAAATCAATTGCATGCAAGATCCGATTACTTATAGTATTAACTTGTCGGATCAACTCAAGGGTCCAACTTTTCAGAAAAACAGTGCGTAAATTTCCATTCTTTTCAACTAATCTCTATATCCACTCAGCCAAAAACATTGGGAAATCAACAAAGAAAAACTCATGTAAGTCTATAAATACATACCTCTGTAACCATTTCTTCAGGTTGATCTATGAGTTCTTATTCTTATTTCTGGAAAACAAGTGCTCCTTTGCCTCTAACAAATGTCTAATCTATTCCTTAGTCGGCCTACGCATTCCCCTCATTCGCAAATCCTGGTCCCGACAATGAAAAAATTTGTTGGCGTGCAGTGGGAAGGCCCAGGGTTCAACATTAATTCACCAACAAAACCCTCAGATATCGGCCCTTTTGGCATCACCCACAAGCAGGTGAAGTCTCACCCAAGGTATCTATGGGGACTATAGGAACCAGGTTTCCGCAGTCATGAAGGGATGGGAGGCATTCATCAACCATTACACTTATAATTTTTTCATTATATGTTATATCATGTGCACAGAATCATCAGAACATATAACATATTAATATTAACCATGCATTCTATGCATGAAATAAACATAGCATTAAACACATCATAACACAGATACACCAAGATTTAACATGGTTCACCCAAGATGGGCTACGTCCACAACATTCGGCTTCTTATATTATGCATAATCATCTCTTACAAAATATGCACATTGCACTAATGCAGTATTCCCTTGTCGGTCTCTTATCCTCTATTTGTCTCTCTTCGCTCTTTCATTTGCACATATAGTGCACACTTAACTCTTCTTACTCTCATTCACTCTCGACTAGTTTCGTATTCCTCTTATCTATCCCAAGACTTACATATTTATACTATTACATTAGAGCTTAGTCATTTTCGACAGACCAAAATTCCCAACGGATTCTTATCGTTTTCCTCCTTTCGCGCATGCTAATCCTGAAAGCGCCCCAATTGCCTTTCCTTCTTTTGCGCACATTATGTAGTTCCCAAAACTGGTCCCAAAAGTTATGTCTCAAAATTCATGTCCCAACAGTCCTCTCTAGAGGTTCCAAAGATAGGAAGAACAAGATCCACCATTGATGCAAAAGAATAGGAAATGACAAGTTCTAATGAAAATATTGGTATTGCTACATAAGGACTAATACCAATAATCCCTTTGGATACCACACAAGAACCAACTACAAGGGGATTATACTACTAAATAAGTTTTCACAATGAAAAAGAGAGAAGAAATAGGTGCTTCCACACAAGAACTAGCACCTAAAATACTTGAGGCTACTACACAAGAACCAACCTAAAAAATCCCTACTAGTGCTACAAAATAATCAGCAATAGAGAAAGCAGTTGAATAAATTCCTTAGGGGGAAGAGACTGCTGCCCCACAAGAACCTAAAGTAGAACAAGATACTACATAAGTATTCTCCCCTCAAGGAATTAGTGAAGACATCTCAAAACCAAGTTGAAATTTTTTTGACAATCCTTTACACGAATTTTTAGGGGAAATTTCTATAGAAACTCTTTCCATGGAGCTTGTGAAGAATATTATATAGAACCATTTAAAACAACAAAGAAAAACAAACCTAGTTTTTATCATATCACCTACTTCTTAATATGTCATATACTTTCTACAGATGGCATGGACTTCTTAGGTAGGTGTAGGTACACTTGTTCTTTATAATTTTTTTTAAGATTCTTTGAATGTTATGTACTTGTATTTGGAAAGTCACTTAATCCTTCACTAGTTTTTACATATATCTTACTTCCTTACCATTTGTCATTTTTTCAAGGATAGAAAAAGTATTTAGTTCTAGGGAGAATATTTTTCATGGATTTACATATCATAACCACACCATCACCACCCTTTTTCAATCCATAACCTTCACCACTCCATTTTGAACTATGATATCATTATACTCTACTTCCAAAACTCACATACATTCCATCACAACCAATAAATATTCAAGAAAGAGAAGGGCTAGATATATCAATGTTATAGAAGTTGTGGAGAAACTAGATCAAGGAAAGATATCAATGATGCTACTCAAATAATTGATGTTATTACACAAGAAACAACATCAAGAAGCCTTATTGTTTCAACACAAGAACCAACAACAAGAAATAAAGCAACTAAGTAGGTCATGGAAACTATCCACGAAGAAAAGAACTATTGCACCACAAGAACTTGTAGTAGAACACATTGCTACAGAAGAAGTTCTTCTTCAAGACTACATTGAAGAAATCCTTGAGCATATATATATTTGAAAGAGAGAGTGTGTTATAGCAATATTTTCCTCACCCCATGCAACTTGCTCAAAAGGCCTTTTCCATTTCCCTATGCAGACTTGAAGTCCCTTTTGCATCTCCCAGAAATAAAAATTGTATTTTTCCACATATACACGTACTAACAACTATACAACATGCATATACACAAGTTTCACCATTATAGCCCATGTACATCGGGTTTTGTGCCCAAAATTAAAAAATGTTATCGAGTTTCCATATCATGTCATGGGATCCATGATCCTTGACCTTCCATATACTGGAAACATTCCAACTCGACCCTCCAATTCCATTTGAAGGAAACAAATCAGCCATATCCAAGTTGTGGAAGAGAGGAGAAGAACTCAATTTTGAGAGTGAAGTTACTCTGGAGAAATTATTCACTTCATATTGAGTTTGCATCCCTTTGTCCTTTTAAGTCTGAACACATTGTTTAGCCCCCAAGCTCTTCCCTATTTGATGGAGAACCTCATTGTCTCTCTTATATGATTTTTCCTTTGGTGGAGGATTGAAGTGGTGGAGGCCCAACTGGAAGGGACTTAGTTTCTCGATTTCGAGACGTGTTGACACAGAACTTTGTCATTCATACACTTTTCTTGTTCATATTTTAATAGAAATACTCTTTTCTCGTCTAATTAATTTCTTGCAAATATTTGAATTTCTATTCCATGGGCATATTTGTTATGAATATTGATGGATTATGCTATTATATGTGATAAATTTATATATATCACCATATTCTTGTGTATCTTGGTTGTTGAGGACAAATTTCAGGTGTATAGCTTTGAGTCAAGTGCTCAACGGTGGACTTCCTCGAATGTTTGGATGAGGTAGGATCTTTATCTTGTCCTGTTAGCATGTTTTCTTATATAGCATACTTGATATTAGAGTTGATTTCTGTAGTCATTTACATTTGTTGTGGTTTACCCCATGCCATAGAGTGATTTTCCTCATAACATAATTGGTGACCATACTAGGGATATAATCTTCTTCTTGGAGCTTCGAGTGTTTTTCTCCTTTGATTTCTCTTGGTTAGCATGAGTTTTCTTGTCATCTGACTGCTTGACAACATTTTTTCATTTTGAGTCTGAGTTTCTTGGCCTTATCCTTAACCTTCTAGTGTTTCAATACATATACGTGGGTTTTATCTTGACAAACATGTACATACACAACTTGTCATTCTATAGGGCGCATACATACACGGATTTTCAAAATTGTTTGTTGGGTAATTTTTTATGGTTGTTGAGTCTTCTTGGGTCTCTGTCATGACTGTTAAGTGCATGTAGAGTAATAGGAAACCTTTCTTTGGTTCAATTTTCTAGTGGTTTTTTCTTTCTCATCATCTTTTTCATTGATTGTCCTTGCATCTTGGGTTGGGTGTTTTCTTCTTGATATCCTACTTGGTTTGTCTCTTTTTGCTTACAGTAGGGCTTATATATCAAGTTGTTGTTCAGTCCTTTCATTTTCATTTCTTTATATTGAAAATACAAAAATATACATTTTGCATTGTTGGAATTTGATCTTTTGGGTTCTTATTGTTGATCTTAGTACATGTATGGAAAGATTGCCTCTTATTTGAAATTACATAGTTGAATTGAAAGTTGCATTTTGAAAAGCTTATCATTTATTGAGAATTGAAGTTAGGACTTTGCATTATATTCATATTCATTTCTTTTACTTGTTGAGTCATAACATCATCAGTTTCACCACCGCATCTTTTGAGTAAACAAAGCCACTAAAATTAATGCTGATAAATTTAAAATTGATTAGAAACGATTTTATTTTTTAGGGTGCACAAACTAGCTTAATATTTAGAGCCTTAGAATAGGATTTTGTGAGTAAACTTATCCAAGGCTATTAAACTCAACATATGTGTCTGACTAAGGGAGTGGTGAAATACATTGTATAATTGGATACATTAGGAGGCTCCACTCACACCGGTGTTAAGAACAAGGTTGTGTGAAGTTGGTTGAGGAGATATCCCTCTAATACCTTCTTAGCATCAAAGATATGTATGTGGATCTATTCATATCTAGGGGTCTTGCTAGTGCCTTTACCTCTATGAGAGTTGGTGCTTTCAAGATTTCAGGCTTTTTTACCATGCCCATATGGTGGACCTGACTTACGACTATTCACCTTCACATTGGTTATATCATTGTGTCTTTAGTTGCTTGACAAAGGTAGCCACATAGGTTACTTGCAGGGTTTATTCTGCAAGTACCCTGGGTTAGATAAGGGTTAGAAAACACACATCCTTTATGGAGTATTACCTCTCTTGGGATATATAACTAACTACATTGTTAAGCCCACGAGGGGCTTTATAACTGATTTTGATACCTCTGATATTTTGAAGGGAGTCTCAAGCCCCTCTTGGGAGAGGCATACCTACTTTATGGAGGGAGGACCCTTTCATCCACTTTATCCTATTTGTGTGCATATTGGGGCTTTTTTTGGGGGGGTTTTCTCTTTGATTATTATTTGGCCTTAGGATTTTGTATTGTGTCATGAGTTTTCATTGCTATGGGTAGTGGAGCCCCCGTGACTCCCTCAGTTAGCGTTACCCATCCCATGGTATTTTCTCATTCCATGGGGACAAATCCTTTCATATTTTCGAGTGGTACGTCAAATCATGATACTCAACCAATACCTTGGTCCTCTAATCATTTTTCTCATGGTATGCTAGACATGTCTTCGCACTTGCCATCCTATGTCTCATTGTCTTATGTGAATCCTGGTTTTGGGTCTGGAGGCATGATGCCTCCTTATTCTCCTTTTTTGTTTGGTGGGAGTCATATCCCTCAACCAACTCTTACGATAGGAGGTTGGAATATTCCTTCCTATTGATCCTATCCTAGCTTCACTTTTCCAAGAGAAAGTGTTCAAATGGGAGGTCATTCTACGTATTACATCTCTCCCATCTATCCTTTTTTTGTTATGTCAGTTCCTATGAAAACTTTTGCCATGACAGATCTCTATCTATCCTCTAGTGTTTCATCCAGGGGTATTAAGTTTTATAGTATGGGAAACCCCCTTCATGGATTTCCTTCATCTGGGGGAAACATATATCCTCACCCAAGTAACCCTTGTCATGTTTCTTTCTCTTATCAAGTGGCTTCCTCGGTGATGATGCCCTTACAATCCTTTATGAGTCAGTTTGGAGGAGGATATTATCCTGCCAGATAGGGCCATGGTGTATACCAGAATCCTTCCTGGCCCATAATTTCTCAAAAACAGTCTTTAATGGAACCTTGGTAATAGGTATCAAATGTCACAACCAATTGTCGCCACCAGTCCAGTCACTGCAAGTCATACCGGCATTATATCACCGACCTCTACTAGTCATGTTGGAGATAGGTCAACAACCTATACAAGTCATGTTGAAGACTATCAATCAGCCACTGCATGTCACGTTGGGGGCATAACTCTAATCATTGTTAGTCACACTGCGCATACATCACCAACCTATGGTAGTCATGTTGGGGATTTATCACCAACCTCTGCAAGTCATGTTGGAGATATGCTACTAGCCTCTGCAAGTCATGCTGGGAGCATGTCACCAACCACTACAAGTCATGATGGGGAAATTCATATGATTGATAATCCTAGATGTATAATATATAATCCCATATTCCTTTGTAGGATTTTCAAAGGAGATCACCTTACTCGTTTGTGTCCTTCTATTGATGTGGTACAAGAAGCATGGTCCTTATTTGGGGGCCCTTCAGGTTCTGAGTCATCTTTGGTTTCCCAAAATTCTAATCCCTCTTTTGTTGATACAGTGGTCATGTTGATGAAATATGTAGCTAACACCGCTCTTCTTTTGGGGGGTGATGCATCTCTTGACCATGTTGTCTCTCATCATATTCAACCATCAATCGTGTCAACGCAATCTTCGGCCAACACCACTCCTATTTTTGGGGGTGATGCATATCTTGAACTTGTTGTCTTGCATCCTATTCAACCAATGGTTGAAGAAATGTTCATGCCAATGCAATATTTCTTCGACCCACTCTTCTCTTGGAGAGTGACAAGTCTAAGGAAGTGACATTGTCGATGCGATCTTCGGTCAATCCCACTCTTCTTTTGAGGGGTGATGCGTCTTTCAAACATGTCCTTAGAATTTCTATTCCTTTAAATTATGAACAAGGGTGCATTCCACTCTCTCCGAGTATGCTCCCTCTGAGTCCTAGGATGGTTTCCTTTTATTGGAATGATCTTGTATAGCCTCGAATTCCTTCTTCTACACCCTTCCAGAAAAGGGGCATTCTTCGATATATTGTAGATAAGGTAACCTCTGCAAGTATTTTATCCTCCTCGACTTGTAAATATTTGGTTTTTCCCAAGATTGTGTTAGTTATCTATGAGTTTTTGACTTTTGACAAAATTTTTGCATGGGAGCCCTAGCCTCCCCCATGATATGTTGCTTAGAACAACATCCCACGAGTCTTGTTTAAGCTATTTTCTGAATCTCTCAAAAAGAAAAAAGATTGTCGAGTGAACTTATCTCTTTCACACTCGTAAATTGCATTGAAAGGACATATATTTGGTGTAAGTTTAACCCTTTTTCAGACCAAGTAGACTAATTTCGAAAAAGGAATACTCTAGTCACTAATGGCTAGAAGATTTATCATCGGTATTGTTTTATACTTTTTTGGGCCTAGGGTACTAAATCTATGAAAAAGGACATTATTTGGAGTTAAGTTGTAATTGCATCTCATTCACTTGCTTGTAGTATTGAGCCTATTGTCAGTTCCCTCTTCTGCATTATAAGCCTATTATCTTAGCAGTTTGCATCATCAGCCAAGCAGAGCCTTGTTTATATCCTTTGCATCTTGACACCATGTACCCTACGAGGAAACATTCCCCCGAGAGTCCATATCCTGCATGCACCTCCTTGCATTGAGCATAGTCATGTTCCACTATTGGAACTAGTTTCTTACTCATGACACTCGTTTCCTCCCCTGTATCATAGCATTCATTTGTCTATGAAAAAAAAAAATACGGGCAGGAAAAGAATATTATCTCATGTTGAAAGCAGTCGTGTCACCTTTGAATAGAGCACAAACTTTTGAGCCCACTTGTCATCAAAATTTTTGGTTTAGCATGACCTTAGGAAGCTAAGCTCATTTCTTAGAGTTTACTTCCCCAACTGGTTACTGTTTCAGTCCCTATGGAGATTTTGATTGGTGCTTCCTGCATCAAAAAGTTTCACGATTAAGTATATTCTCCCAAATTCATCCATATGTCTCATGCTCTTGTTGAAATGATGTTTATCAGCCTATGTCAGTTATTTCTCAGAACTCTTGACTTTGCATGTCATCCATACCCTCAGTGTGTCTCAGAATTACATGAATTTGTAGTCCTACCGTGCACCCTGGTCCTACTTTCCTTATGGGTAGGTAACCTTGAACCCAACATTCGACATCTCCTCATTGGTCACTGACTGGGGGGTTCCCCTTGTGTTCGACAACAATAAATCTATTCACACGTTGGGATTATTGCATTGTCTTGGATGAAATTATCCTTATTGGTGGTTTCCTCTACTTTGTCGTCAATTTTCCTTATTGGCTTCTATTCAGGGGGTCTTTTATGTGCACTTCTTGCATCTGGTGCATGCAAAAGATGCACAGGTTTGTTGGTTTGTGAACATGTTCTTCGTTTGAGTTTCTCCAAATCATCAAACTCCTGCTTTGTACCTCGTGTTGACTAATGATAGACTCCTTAATGCTCTCCTTTCAGCGGGTCTCCTTCCATCAACCTCAGCTCATCTATTCTAGAAGAGATGCTTAGAGTCCTATGAGTACCTAGAGGCTTGTCGTCATAAGTGAAGGGTTCTCTCACCATCCACAGTTGGAAATACATTAATGTCTCTTGATCAATGGATTCATCAAGTGTTTGACCTCAACTCCTTTATTCGCACGTGTAAGAATATACTCGGTACCTTGATACCTAATTTCATTATCGGTAGGTTGTCTCGCATTTGTTAACGATATACCTTAATGACTGGTAATCAAACAAAGTCTCATTGTGTTAGACCTAAACTCCTTTATTCACATGATGTAGACTTTCACCTTTGGCGTATCGTGTAGAATAATTGAAGACATAAGTTCATAGTCATATCTTTCCTGAGATGTTGCTATCATTCATTGGACCAGTACCTATATTACTTCAATGATCGTGGGAGATCAGATTTTACTCCATTGTATACATAAATATTAAGATTGATTTTGAGACTGGTTTTCACTGGGCCTTATTCGTGACTATGACATCCTATGGAATGTATCTACTTTTGTATTTCCTATTCATGGCCATGAAAAATTGTTTGGTATATTTCCACATGGATCTACAGTGTAATTCAAATTGGCATCCATGTGTACACAGTCATTATGGAATGTAATATTATTATGAGCAAATAGTTTGTCCAATTGGGTCTTCATTACTCCACTTATAATGTATTTTGGCCATCGCAGATACTCCTCTGAACTCACACATTAGGGGGCATCTGTTATAGCAATATTTTTCTCACCCCATGCAACTTCCTCAGAAGTCCTTTTCCATTTCCCTATGGAGACTTGAAGTCCCTTTTGTAGTTCCCAGAGCTAAAAATTTTATTTTTCCACATATACACACCCTAACAGCTATACAACATGTGTATATGTAGGTTGCACCATTATAGCACATGCACATCAGGTTGTGTGCCCAAAATTTAAAAATAGTGTCGAGTTTCCATGTCAAGTCACGGGATCCATGATCCTTGACCATCCATATACTGTAAATGCTCTGACTCGGCGCTTCAGTTCCATTTGAAGGCTATAAATGGGCCATATCCAAGTTGTGGAAGAGAGGAGAAGAATTCAACATTGAGAGAAAAGTTACTTTGGAGAAACTATTCACTTCATATTGAGTGCATCCCTTTGTCCTGTTAAGTCTAAACACATTGTTCAACCCCCAATATCTTCCCTATTTGATGGATAATTGCATTGTCGCTCTTATATGAGCTTTCCTTTGGTGGAGTATTGAAGTGGTGGAGGCCCAGCTAGAAGGGACTTAGTTTCTCGGTTCTGTGACATCCCGACATGAAAGTTTGTCATTCATACACTTTTGTTATTCATATTTTAATAGAAATACTCTATTCTCATCCAATTAATGTCTTGCAAATATTTGAATTGTTATTCCACAAGAATATTTGTTATTAATATTGATGGATTATGCTATTATATGTGATAACTTTATATATTATCACCGTATTCTTGCGCATATTGGTTGTTGAGAAAAAGTTGTAGGTGTATAGCTTTGATTCAAGTGCTCAATGGTGGACTTCATCGAACATCTAGATGAGGTAAGCTCTTTATCTTGTCTTGTTATCATGTTTGTTTATATAGCATACTTGAGTTTAGAGTTGATTTCTGCAGTCATTTTCATTTGTTTTGGTTTACCCCATTCCATAGAGTTATTTTCCTCATAACAGAGAGACATAAGACCTTTTATTTATTCACTTCTCAGTTCTAGAACCAGGAAGGGTCCACTTCACCAATTATTGCATAACCTGGTAGGGTCCAATTCACTGATTTATACGGAAATTGATAGATATCCATACATCCAACCTTATTATAGGTTTATTTTAGTGTTTATCGTCATTTTTTTCACATCTTGGTTATTTTGGATCATATTTGTTGCACATATTGGTTGTCCTGCATCATGGTTTATATTGTAATGCCACTCCTTACATAATTCTATTTGGCATAGAATAAGGATACTAACCCTAGATTTGTTAATGTGTTCATGTGTTTTAAATATATATATATGGTGGATATCTATACTTGTGATGTGTGTAATGGTTTCTAAGGATGTTTTTTTTAATGTGTTCCTAATTATCAAGTAGGTAGTTGTGCGGCATTATGATGATAGGATTACTTACTGAGATGGATTAATGAATGATAGCTTGGATAATTGGATTTCGTACTTTGATCCTATGTTAATAGATTATTAATAATGTTATTAAGAACATATAAATTGAGACAAGTTGATAGAACCATGGGACTTGTAGGTGGATTTGATTGAACAAGTAGAAGGATGTGGAAGCCAAACTAAATGTTGCAGAATACTAATGAAACCAATAGAATTTCATTCAATGTTATGTATTATTACAATTTATATCTATGTGCATATGCTATAATATGATTTCATTTGATTTTAGTGGTGCAGATAATGGTTCATGTT
>JZKD02S1775687.1:4657-16490 GCA_000966675.3 Picea glauca
ACATTTTTTTCGATAGGAAATGAGTTTTATGTTGGATATAAAGAGGTTTTAATCCCAATTCTACTTAATTTTTTACAATGACTTACTCTATATTGTCATAGATACTTAAACTTTGCATTAGCTTAACAATGACTAAAATCTCTTTAATTTAATTCATTTAATAATTTTTATTAAGAATATCACACTCATTTTAACATTGGGAAGACATTTTAACTTTGCACCATTTTAATAATAACTACAATTTCATTTAATTAATTTTATAATTCTTTCCAACACTTCTTAATTTGATAAATAATATTTGTTTTTTCTTGTTTAATTCATGAGGAGATTTGAATCTCAATTATTGTAATGTTCCATTTTGACTAGACAATTATTGTAATGTTCCATTTTGACTAGACCCAATATTACTTAATTGAAGGTGTTCTAGATGCATGGACACTTTGGTATTGTTTAATGAATGCACATTTTATGTGACTTATGCTTTAAAACTATGTAATGATATGATGTGATTACTTGTCACCACATGATAGGTTGATTATACATGATCTAGATAAATATGTTAGAATTCACTTGGATATCATTTCTTGTCATAACCTTAAATGTGTAATATATAAACACAAAAAAAACCTTTATTTTTTTAACATTGTTGCATCAAAATAAAAACATCACAAATTAATATTTTCATAGATTAATTGGAACAAAGATCTTAGTTTCCTAATTTAACAATTTACTCTAAAATATTATTTTATTCTATAAATTCCATTTTTAATAAACCACTTTTCAACCCTAAACTAATCTATCTATGCTAAAATTAACCAAATCACTTATCTCTTTATTCCCATCATATCAATACAATACATTAATATAAATACAAATATTATATATTATATATTAATATAAATATAATATATTAAAGATTATAAGAAGTAAGTTGGTAATTGAAAACTCTAGGGGATTTAAATTCTGATTCGAAGACATTAAATTCTCAGTTTTTCAATTATGATTAAAAAAATTTATTGAATTATTAAAATAATAAATAAATGTATTTATATATATTAATACTATATATATAAATTTATAAGATAAATTTAGAATATATTTACTTGTGAAAACCTTGATATTGTTAGATTTTTGATATACAAAGTAACTATTTTTTTTTATATGTTTTTCATACTAGTATAATTTTTTCCATCCAATGATAAAATGTTAGTTTTCACTGAAAACCTAAATCACCTTCAAGTATGTAATTATTCTAGTAGGTATATAAATGTTTTATGATAATAATTAAACAATAATTTTATTATTTAACTAGTTTTTTTAAGGAAAAGAAAAGTTGTCTAATAAAGATCTAAAAACTTATTTTGCATCTTTAATCAACATCATGAACATATTTTGCAAACTTTTTTGGAAAAAGCACTATACATAGGGTTTTTCTTTAGGAATAGCTTTGTTAGAAATTTTTTGAGGATGAACACTAAAAAAAATGATGGTGTTTATATTGTTCAACTACAAGTTTTCATATTGAAAGGCACTATGCATTCATTTGCATCAACTCTTCTATGGCATGGCTGATATAAATTTTACCCACTAAAATATTAGAATTGATATAAATTTTACCCACTAGAATATTAAGGAAGGATGAAAGAGTCATTTACATATAAATTTTACCTACTAAAATATTAAGGAAAAATGAAAGAGTCATTTACATATAATTTTTACCTACTAAAATATTAAAAAAAAATGAAAGAGTCATTTACGTATAATTTTTACCTACTAAAATATTAAAAAAAAGGGATGAAAAAGTAATTTACATCAACTCTTCTATGACTGATCTTATATAAATTTTATCCACTAAAATATTAAGGAAGGATAAAAGAATATAGAAAGCAAAGTTTATCATTAACATTGAAAATATCTAATTATGAAAATATTTATAATATTAGTAGATGGTTTACACCATTAAAAATAATGAAAACTATTGAATTAAAAACAATTTTGTGGTGAAGAGATTATTTTTATCTCTAAAATATAGAAATGAAAAAAGAATAAGATATTACTTTCAATATTGTATGTTTTTTACAATATTAAGTAAATTTGGTAAATATTAGTTTTAAAATATCATTATCATTATTATTATTAGTTTTAAATTATCATTGAAATTTTACTTAATTGTAATTTTTTGTTTTTACAATCAACGTTTGTAATTCACTCTAATGTAATTTGGGTAATATTAAATTCAATCCATTTGAAATAAAATGTTTAAGATAACGTTATTTAATATGATATTTAAAAGAATTGATAAATTGGTTTTTAGAAGTAATAACAAAATTATAATTAATTATTAAATAATAATTAAAAAAATATATATATTTAAAAAAATTATTATATAATAATAATTTTTTTTTTTATTTATTTAAAAAAAAACAAAAGGTTTAGGCCCAGGTTCCTTCCCCACACGTCCCACACAAACGGAACACAAAACCGAACGGGTTCTCACCCTTCCATGCTCATTTTCTCTTTCGAAATTAGGTTAGGTTTTTATCTCACGCTCGAGGGTTTTGAGGGCGCAGCCCTAGTTCCATGGCCGACTGCCTGGAGAGCACAACGACGGCCATGGATGCCCTTCAATACCTGTTCAACTGCAGCCCGGTGGTCTGAGAGCTGGGCGATCACCTCCTTATGTTTAATTTTAATCTATCTTTGTTTACTCTTTCTGCAACCTCAACCAGGAACTTCATGTCTGCTTTGGGCCTCAGCTGGTCGAGGTGAGAAAATGACGGATTGACTCACGTCTGGTCCTGAGGGTGTGCGGGGCCTGATCCGATGCCTACGACGGAGCACAGATGCACGAGCAAGGTTTGCATTGAATTCTTTGTCCTTAAAACGTCTGGTTTATGCAATATGGGAGAAGCGTGGGCCGCGCATAGCTGATCTTCGTGGGCGGTCGACCATGGCTGACATCCCTTTAGAAAAAGGATGTATTAGATTTTGCTTTTGTTATTAAAATAAAACTAATACTACTGTGTCATCCTGACTCCATTGTTTCTCGATGGAATTGCTGTCATTGATAGGAAACTCTTCTTTGTTTTGTTTTGTTGTGAATTGATGGTAAAAACGATTATCAAATTAATCCTGTCATTTGTGATACCACTATTATGCTATTTGTTCACTTGGCCTTCTAGATTTATTTTTATTCTTTTATTTTGCTCTCTTTATCTATAGTAAATTACGAGTAAATAATGTAAATGGGGAACTCTAATATTTAATATATTTTATATTATTAAATACAATGCTTAAACCAATCTTTACGCATAGTGATTTATTATTATTATTTATTATTTGTTTTCCTTTGATATATATATATATATATATATGAGAGCTTCATATTCTTTTAAATAAGAAATAATTTATGTTATAAATATATGTAAAGTTCATCCAACCCCTACTTAATTCTATATGTTTGGTTGCCTTGGCTACCCTTTTGTGTCTTTCTTGGAGGTGAATACTTTTATAGATATGGCTGGATAGGTGGCTGGAATATCAGTGGGATATATGTAAAGTTCATCCAACCCCTACTTAATTCTATATGTCTGGTTGCCTTGGTTACCCTTCTATGTTTTTTTGGAGGTGAATACTTTTATAGATATGACTGGATAGATGGTTGGAATAAGGGTAGGATGGGATCCATTTTATGGAACATATGGCATAAATTTAAGTCCAGAGTTAGGTGGGTAGGTAGGCTCTAGGTCTTTTTAAAATTAGGGCTCTGATATCATCATATGTGAGGCTCTTTTTTCCAGGGCCTCTAAATATAATTAACTCCTATCATAATTGACTCTTTTATGTAAGAATTGTTTTGTATATATGAAGTAAAATTTATATAATGACTCTTTTGTGTAAGAAAATTTTTGTATATATGAAGTAAAATTTATATTTGTGAAAGATTTGCATGTAAGAAGTTTAATTTACAACAATTTAGTTGAGAATTTTTTTTATGCAAGGAATAAAATGGTAAATAGACATCATAATAGAAACTGGTAAATAGGAAGTATAATAGCAATAACAAATTGACTACAATATTTACAAATAAATCAACTAGTAAAATACATACTTCAACCTCAAGTTTTGGTTGATTTAGTCCCTTGCTCCTTTTTTCTTGTCCTTTCCCAAGCTTCACAAAACTGAATATTTTCCTCCCAGCTAGCTAGGATCAACCTCTCTGTCTCCCTACCTCCAGGAATCCTTGCGGTTTCTTGGCCCCGTAGCCCAAAATTCCCAGCAACCATTCAATCTCATATGCATCCACGATTTTACAACCCAAATTCTTTCTCTCAATTTTTGGCTCCTCCTTCCCCTCCAAATTCCTCTTCCTTTCCTTAAAAAAAAACTCATCCCCCCAACTCCCCCCTCCTTCTCCCTTGAATTCTTTCCCCCATCCCTCATAAATACATATCTACCCTTATCCTTTACCACTTACCCCATCACCCATAATACAATAAATAATCATTTCATTTATTGTTACATTATTTAATTCATTAATTAAATAATGATCAAATCTAATTAGTTAAATAATCTAATTGACTTAATTGAATTAATGATTTCAATTATTTAATTAATTGCATTACATTAATAAATTAAATTACATTACTTAATTATATTTATTAATTAATCCATTTCAGACATTACAAAGGAGAATCCTTGGTGTTTTCCTTTTGTGGATGCAAATTGGGAACATGAGTGCCAAAGGAATAATGATGGGGGAACTAACCACATGAATTTTATTGAAAGCTTGGATTATATCTTCACTATGTATTCCCAAGAGTATTTCAATGTAACCCAAGAACAACTTCATGAAGGAAAGAAAGAGGCTGCTAGGAGGATGAGGATGGAAAGTTTGAGTCAAATGGACGAAGAATTAAGAGAGAATATTAGGAAGAAAGAGATTCATGTTTATGCTAGAAAAAATAATTTTCTTCAAGCCCCTCCAAGTGACCCTATATTTCCTGAGCCATGACCACCTATGCCATCAAAATGTAGTGTAATGCCACTAGGATGAACCCCAATTGTCATGTAAATGTAATTATATATAGGTTGGGGAGTTTTGGCACATGTGTTTTGGGTACAGTTAAGTGCGAGTGCACCAAGGAAATAATGCGTTCCTGTTTCATAACTTTGCGTGCACGTAAGTAAGTGCACGAGGATTTCCATGCACATGAACCAAGGAAAGAGTGTGGGTCATTTCATAGCTTTATCCACACTTGAGAAAGTGCACATAGATTGCTTCAAATATTGAATCAGACTGTGTTTGTATCCAGGATATTTTGGGGGTCGAAGAGCCTTAGTATATGTCTATATTGAGGCTAGAGTGCTTGTGTGGTTATTAGGCTGGAGAGATTGGATTGAGACAAAGGAGAGTGCACCTATTTTTTGTAAAATGTAATTGAAATTAGATATTAATAAAACATATCACTGGACATAGACAAATCAAAAGAAAAAAAAGATGGGGGGATAAACTCCACTAGAATGGGAAAGGGGTGTGAAGATTAAAGGGAATATTTTAGTAATATTTTCAAAAGTATATTTATGGTATATGTATTTATCTTAAGTTCCTAAGGAATGGGAATGGGTCACCAAGTGAAGCTAAGTTAGTTATTAAGGTGACAAGTGTTGATTTATAATCATGCAAAAATATTATTGGTACTTAGTGTATTTTGGGAATTCACTCATTCTTTCATCAGGTAGAGCAACTTTCCTTTGGAAGGAATCCTTATATGGATGTAACTTGCTTCCATCACATAACCTTGTTCTTGGGAAGGCTTGTGTTTGTCGAAGAAGTGGGTTGTTATGCCCACAACCGTTCTCGCCATGTGAGAGAACTGTTGGGAAGTGTTTTCCCAAGGTCCACAGTTGTAGCTACATGGATTTGAGAGTTCCCGTCTCACCTGTTGTGAAGCCTTGGAAGGGAAGTGGGGCATTCGAAGGATTGTTGAGAAAAGAAGGGGAACGCTTACTAGGGTGGGATAAACATGTGGGGAATGAGGGACTGTAGTCAGTTTGATAAGGTTGACACATTTGTCTGAGTGTTTTGAATGTGGATAGACCTTAACTTGTCTTAGGAATCCTTTTCTCGGGTGGATTTTTATTTCCATATCGGGGGTGAATTGTTGAGATTTTCTAAGCGGCAAAGTCTATGGTTGGGAGGAACATCTAAGGTCTATGTGCAGTTGGTGGTTTACACCAAAAGATAAGTGTCTTCTTTTGTGTGTTTTTCTCTGAGTAATGTGAATATATATGTTATATATATATATATATATATATATATATATATATATATATATATATATATATATATATATGTTGTAGAACTGCATGTTTGTTGCATATGCATGGCATGGACTATGACAAGTTTATATGTGTTTATATACTTTTCAACTTGTGATTGCTTATGTTATTGTTGTTTATAGAATTGATACATAGTTATGTTGGGTTGTTCATATATTGTTAGTTCTACATAACTGTTGCAGATGTAGAGTGTGGTAGTTATTAAGTGTTTTCTGTTAGATAATTTCATGGCAACGGTTATGGAATTTTGAGGCAAGGCTTGAATCACTGTGCACACAAAGTCGTATTAGTCCATGAGAACAAATGGGATAAATCTCACGAGTGACATAGGAATGGTTGCGTGTGTAGTTGTATTATGAGTTCATTCTGTTGTTATAGTCTCTATATTATTAAGTAACTTCAACAATAATCGTATGGGTTCTATCGCGAAGCTAGAAATGTCTTGCATGCTGAGGGACAATCAACACGGATGACAAAATGATGTTTGAGCACACAAATTTTCTAAGACATAGCTATTGTGCATGGTATGAGACTAATTGTAAACACTAGGAAGATGTAGCAGTGCGTAGCACAAGACCAATTATGCATGTTATTGGTTTCAACGAGTTGCTTTCGTAGAAGAAATAATTGATATCATAGCTTTATATAGAGAAGTTGTGGTGGTGAAGACTTTACAATGTGGTAACGAGACTCAACTAGGAGATTGGATACGTTATAGAGTGGTATTAGAGTTGGTAACATTATAGAGTCGTATCAAAGCTCTTGGTTCAACAATAGACTTGTATGGGATAGAGATCCTCATGAAGTTTGCGAGGCAAGAATTTTCATGATGGTCTCGGGGTTGTAAGCTTGAAATATGGAAAAAAAAATCAGTTGAGTGAAGAAAGGAATCGCGTGCCCTAAGTATGTGTGCACAATATGTGCGTACTAAATTTTGGCACTGTGTGGTGCAAGACTTATGGTGTGCGAAAGATACCAATGTGTGGAGTGTATGCACTGAATATTGGAATCACGAGGTATAGAACTGGTGGATCACACATAATATGGGAGTGCATGACGAATATGGACGCCATGAAGAATTGATGGGTGTGTGCATAATAATAGTGTGCAGGGTGTGCACATTGAATATTGGTGATGAACAATGATTGTGCATTGAATATGATCATCGCATGTAGAAAAATTATTGGTGTGTGCATAATGTTGGTTCTCAGTGCGTGCACATGGAATGTTGGTGTTGCATGGAGAAAAATTTGAAATGCACATTGAGTATTGGGTGCAATAGAGTGTACGATGAATTTTCGCACAACGCAGAGAAAATTTGTAATTTGTGTGAAATATTGGTGCATGACAAAAAGTTGTGCATACTAGATAATGATGCACAGAACCCAAAAGTTGAGTGTGCTAAATTTTAGTACGAATATAAAAAAAATTCACACTGAATACCAGTGTGTTCTATGTGCACTTGGTATTTCATGTATATATCATGCACACATGATGGTCATGGGTATATAATATAGAATTGGTATACATGTCCTCTTTGAAAGAATGAAAAGGAAAGAAAAGAGGAGGAAAATTCCTCAATAGAGGAGTCTAAATATTCACCTAGAATTTTGAATTAGGCTTTTAAATTCACCAGAAACAAAAAGAATGGATTTTGATACACTTATGGAATAGAATGTGCATAGTATTTATGGTTTTCATAAATTATTTAGTCTAGCAAATATTATTTCCTGCACATTTTGCAGAGTTAACGACAATTGATTAGTAGAAGATCAACACATAGATCAAAATCATGGAAGATGTATAAAGAACCTACATCCATGAATATGAGGTCAGAAGAATGTATGAAAATATAGGCGATAAGGGTACATATTCAAACAGACATGGTGAATCAAGGGAAGAAAGAATGAGTTTGATGAAGACCATAAAACATTTACAAAGGATGCCCAAATTTATAAAGATGATAATGATAGACTTATGAAAGCTAATGAGGAACAATATGGCTTGAACATCAAGTTTCAACAAAGCTTGGACAAAATTGAGAAAAAAATGGATAAGGATACCAACTCAAGCAAGTCAAAGAGACACATGTCTCATGATGAGAGAAGAAAAACAAGAAGTGTTGGTAGGAATCACCATCACTCTCCAAGACATTCAGTTGGGAGAGTGCGTAGTAGTTCAATCCCATCTCATGTCAGGAAGCATAAGATGAGGTATGGGGTGGATGAGCTACAAGGAGAAATGAATAATATTAAGCCTCCTAGTTTTGATGGTGAGAACAATAAGGATGAGAATGCAAAGACTTGGTTGTTGGGCATGAGAAATTACTTTTAGTTACATAATTACTCTTTATAGGAAGAAGGGATAATTTCGATCTACTAGTTCAAGGGAAAAGAAACAATGTGGTGGGACCAGTTTGTGAAAGTAAAACACATTGATGAGACAAAGGTTACTTGGAGGTATTTCATGAGGTATTTTCAAAAGAAATACTTAACCAAACATTACTATGATAAGAAAATCAAGGATTTCTTTGAACTGAAGATTGGAAGTATAACCATAGATGAGTATGAGAGGATATTTTTAGAGATAGTAAACTATGTTTCTTTCATCAAGGATGAACATGTTAAGATTCAGAGTTACTTGAGTGGGATGCCATCATTTATCAATGATAAGATACAATATGACGATCCCAAGACATTGGAGGAAACTATAAGGAGAACCAATTTTATTTATGATCAACATAAAGGGAGACCAACTTACCAAAAGTCTTGAGAAAAAAAGAATAAAGGAATTACAGAGTAAAGGTAGAAGGGGTCCAAGCTACCATTCTTTAGAAATTTTTTCTAGGGACAACCAACTTCCAAGGAGCCCAAAATGATAGATGCAATGGGGAAAATACCAAGGAAACAACGAATGAAGTGTTGACATTGTGAGGGAGATTATATGTATAGATATTTTCCTCACAGAGGTGAAAAAGTGAGGATTGTTCACAATATACAAGAAGGTGATACAATTGAGGACATCAGAATAAATAAGTCTAGGATCTACGCATCCCTCGATAACAAACAAGTGGATTCTCAATCACATATGATTAAAGTGGAAGGTAATATTAACAACCAACCCATTGATAATTTAATTTATTTGGGAGCTAGTCATAGTTATCTAGATCGTAAGATGGTGGAAATATCTCAATTTCCAAAAAGATAGCTAGGGAAACCTTGGTCAATACAACTAGCTACAGGAATAAAGAGGGAAATTAATGAGATGGCTAAGGCATGTCCAATGAACATGAATGGACTGAGAAGAAAATAAGATTTGAATATTATACCTTTGGGCTCATATGATTTCCTAATTGGTATGGATTGGTTGGACATGCATCATGTTGTCCTAGCATATTACAATAAATTATTTACCTGCTTGGATGAGAAAGGGAACTTGAGGACAGTTCAGGGTATTCCCAGGGAAATAACTATCAGGGAAGTTTCATCTTTGTAGTTAGAGAAAACATTTAGGAAAGGATGTCGGTTATTTTCAATAGATATGGAGGAGGCACCTAAGGATAAAGCACCAAATATTGAATATCATGTAGTCCTAAAGGATTTTGAAGACATATTTAGATAAATATCGGGGTTTCCACCCAAGAGAGATAGTGATTTCTCTGTAAATCCAATTCCTGGAGTAACCTCAATATCCAAGGCTCCTTATAGGATCAATACATTAGAAATGAAAGAATTGCAAATGAAACTTGAATAACTAAAGAATAAGGGGTATGTGTGCCTAGGTGTGCCACCTTTGGGTGCCCCAATATTATTTGTGAAGAAAAAGGATGGAACGTTGAGACTTTTCATTGACTTCGTTCAGCCGAATAAGGTAACAATGAAGAACACGTATCCTTTTCCAATGATAGAGGACCTCTTTGATCAACTGAAGGATGCAAAAATATTCTCTATGATCGACCTCGTAGCAGGTTATCATCTAGTAAGAATTAAAGAAGAAGACATCAACAAGAAAATCTTCAGGAGGAGGTATGGTCATTATGAGTTCATAGTAGTTCCATTTGGGTTTCCAAATGCACCACTTGTATTCATGCATTTAATGAATGGTATTTTCAGGGATTACTTAGATAAGTTTGTCATTGTATTTTTTGATTGTAGATTTTAACCTCGTACAATATTTACTGCAAACATATTTTCATTAGAATAAAAGAAAATATACAATGGAAAATACAAAAATCACATAGATATTTTTCCCCTAGAAACCCAAACCGGGAAAACCAACATATTATATATTCATTCATAGTGATACATTTTTTACAATACAATATACATATAGGAGCCAGTGGCATCCAAAACCCTAACCCAATGACCTGGATTAGTCAACAACCCTAATTCCTTAACCGAAAAAAGAAATCCATCGGCAAAAACCATGTGAGAAAAACTGCCCAACAATAGACTTGCAAATCAAGGAAACACAAAAAACGAGGAAAACATGTGACATGTTTCCCGAGGAAAAAAATATTCAAAGAATATAGCACATACCCAACATTCTTCCACTTGTTGTTTTCTTTGCATACAGGGGGTTATAGGGTTACATAGTCAACAATCCAGGGAGACAATGCCCATGGATCCTCTACACTAAGAGAACTTCTTAGTGCTCACAACTTTGGTTAATGAATTTGCAACATTCTTCAAAGTGTCCACCTTCATCAACAACACTTTATTTTATTCAACCATGTCTCTCACAAAGTGATATTGAATATCAATATGATTTTTCTTTGAATGATAAGTTGGGTTCTTCGCCATAAAAATTGCACTCTCACTGTCACAATATATCCTTACAACTTGATGTACCAACCCAATAATTAAACACAATATTTGTAACCATATTGCTTCCTTACTTGCATGAGTGGCTTCCATGTTTTCAACTTCTGTAGTTGAAAGTGCCACAACATCTTGTATTTTTTTCATCCAACTTATTTCTCCTCCAAACATGTTAAACACATACCCACTTGCAGATATCCTACGATCAATATCTCCAGCCCAATATGCATCCACAAAGCCATGTGTATCCACCACTTTGTCCAATCCTATTCTTCCTTGGTAGCACAATCGATATCTAGTAGTGCCACGCAAATACCTGAAAACACTTTTAATTGTTGTCTAATGCTCCTTCCTTGGTTTTGACATATACCTTCTCAAAAATTCCACTACATGTGAAATGTTTGGTCTAGTACATACCATTGCATACATTAAAATGCCAACTGCACTCACATATGGAACATGAGACATGTCCTCCTCCTCTTCCCGTGTCTTGGGACACTAAACCGTAGATAAATTTACACCAACAGGAATAAGAATCTTGACCGATTTACATTCCTACATATTAAACCTCTGCAATATTCTCTTGATATATTTTCTTTGATTTAACCAGAGTTTCCTCTTTTTTCGATCTCTTTTAATTTCCATGCCCAAAATGAAATTTGAAGCACCGA
>JZKD02S1775687.1:51307-77412 GCA_000966675.3 Picea glauca
GACATGTAACTTAATTAATGTGGATCTCATGTTTTGAAATTGTTATGCATTTAGTTTAACATTTATCTTTAAGATTTTCCTTTTTTTTTATTATTTACTTTTAATAAAAAAACTTGATGAGCTAAACATCTCATGCATTGGTAAAAATAATTTCTATCTATCGCAATCATAACTTTAAGGAAAATACATATTTATTTGCAAAACAATGGAAGGATCTAATAGGGACAAGCATTCAAACTTATAATTCATCTTATCCCTTAGAATCTAATTCCTCCTTTCTATTTTGACTTGTGATATAGTTGTTCATACATTTTCCTTGGTGAGATCTTGGTATATTCTTGGATTATCTTTATTTATTTGACAATTTATTTTTATTATGAGGTCATTTTTATTAAATAAGTGTTTGTACTTTTATATTTTTGTTTTTGTTTTCACACATTTTTCAAGTTTGTTTGATTTTTATGATTTTTTGATGGTAAATTTGACATTTGCAAGTTTTTCAAAGTTTTCTTTTGCTTTTTATAGTTTGATTGAAGTTTTAAAATGGGTTTTAATCTTTGAAAAAGAAACAATAACATTTGGGTCGTTCTTTAATGTTTGTCTACAATTGAAAGAATCACATCTAATAATCTATACAAAGTTCTATGACAAAAATTTCTAGGTTTATGGAGGAACTTCTATGTTAACATGAATTCATATTTATAACACTCGCACATTCACACTTTAGGTTTCTTATATGTTTATTCTTCTCTTTCCCATTCACCTCACATTAAAATAGATTATACCTAAAATGACAAATAAAAGGAAGATCATAAGCTAAACTTTGGAAGAAAGTAGACTACCAAGCAAATCCAAATAACTCTCCTATCACCCCGCTTCCCTAAACATAGTGTTGCACATGATATATATATATATATATATATATATATATCTAATTGTGAATCTCGGTAAAAACAAAACTTGTTATGAATTTTGTTAGCTTTCTACTGATTATTTTTTGAAATTGTTTTATTGATATTTGATATGTCATTTTAATGATTTTTTGACAGTGTGTTCCTTAAAAATGAAGGCACTCATAATGAATTATGTTTGTTGACACCAATTTAATCATTATTAAACTTTTGAATATGAAACATGAAATATGATGCAACAATCTAAAGAGACCGTATTAAAGTATGACTATAGTTTTCAATACAACGAATGAATATTATTATTACTACAATTTTTTGAATTTGACCAATAAAAAGTTGCATATTTTAAACACATTTATATTCACACCATTTATCTTCCTTAATTTCTATTTAAAAGTAAAATCTAAAAGTACCATTTTGAAGAGGACACTTAAAGGTTCCACAATATAAATTTTCCATAATTGTTTATTGTGTATTATTGTAGATATTGATTTTTCACTTTACTAAATAATTATGTCATCTAAAAATAATATGTAGACATTTTTTTTTACAAAATTAACTAAAATTACTGAAAAACAATTAAATTGAATAAAAATTGTATAAAAAAAAAGTGCATTCAATTATGAAAATGTTGGCACTAGTTCCGAAACCAGACTCCAGTATTTCAAGAAGTATTCTCCTCTCCAAGTTGGAGTAAGCTTAAGTGAACACATACTTTTCTAAAAAGTGTCATAGTTATAGGTTTCTGGCCAAACTATTCGACCGAAAGTTGGTATTTTTTGGTTGAAAGTTATTTTTAATACAAAATTGTTGTTATATTTAAAATTCGTGTTATATTTTTCAATGGTGACATTAGTTTTAACTTACGGTTGAAAAAACAGTTCAACAAAAAACTATTTCAACCAAAAAATTAAAGATTTTGACTAAAAACATGCCATTAGCAATTTTCACGCCCCGATTCTCATGAAAGTGTTACCCTGATTTGTGATTTTACCCACACACACTCACAAACACATGAATAATTAATGGTGTAACATAATAAAATGGAAGTTCATATTACTTTGTAGTGTGGTAAGTACAAGTAAACCTGTAGGGGCTATGGATGCTCACTTGAAGCAGGAACATACTTGTATAATACTAAGGTACCTCCATCCAGACTATGGAATTTCGCGGGCATTGAAGCAATGTTGGGTTAAAGAGAGACGGGGAACACACATGGACAACTATTTAATCACTGATATTGAAGGCTCTAGGTCACACCTTAAATCAATTATTTGTGGATTAAAAGATAATAAAATCAGCCCCATAAATTATCTTGAAGAGGTAGTATATCAGTTACCTAATATCTCTGTTTAGTGTGAATATATTTTAAATTCATAAACATATGGTGGTACCCATATTTAAGAAATATATCCTTACAATTATTGAGCTTATTTTTAACATTAGGTGTGAACAAGTCTTTTAAGTAATGTTAGAGAGATATAACTTCCTTTCCGAGTATGTCACCATTTTTTGAGGCTTCAAAAACTCCCCTTAATTTTTACAAAAATAAAAGGATCCCCCATTGGAATTTTGGAAAAAATCTCCTTCATTTTCTTCTTATTTTTCCATTCTAGAATTGAGAAGATGATTGTAAGGTTTCCTCTCTTAGATGTATGATTTTACACACTTCTTATTATCAATGTTTTGGCTACTCTTTCGTGAGATGAAGATTTAGTGAGTTGTCTTATATGCGCCATTTGAGTATTTTGGATTCCTTATTTTTCAACAATACTTGCATGTTTATTTGAAATTATTCAAGCTAATTTCATGCCTCTATTTGCCTAAAATTTTATTAACATCATGTTTCAACAATCTTGTCAAGTTCTGGTTTTCATGCGGAAATGAGTTAACGGCCATATCTAAATAATTTAGTGAAATGATAAATTTTAATGAATTTAATTTGTGTCTTGAAATAATATACGTCAATGAGTAATATTGAGCATGAATTTGGATTTTAATAATGTATCAAATTTTACTAGCAATAAACTTTCATTAAAAATCATGCTATATTCATATTTTTATATTCTTTGAAAAAATAAAATAAAATCAATAAAAGTTTTCTCATATGATTTTATTCTTTCTTAAAAGAAGTTATATCCAAATTTGGTGGAGAAACAAATAATTTTAGATTTAAGTGGATTATTTTACTTAAAAAAAAAAAAGTTTTTCTTTGCTTTTTAACTAGTTATTAAGTTTTGATTATATTTTCTCTAAAATAATGATACTTACTAAACTCAATTACAATTAAAATTATAACCAAACTAAATGATGATAATTACTAAAGCCAATTAAAATTAAAAAGCAAAATATTAGATTACCACTCTACATACTTTGGTTCATGAGCACTGGTTGAATTATATCAAACACATCAAATAAATAAAGAATGATGAAATGACATAATATCATTTGAGATAATAATCTTTGCATAATTTAAGATTAACCTTCTTCATATTCTTTTAATATGATTTTCAATCTCATCAAACTACTTTCATCCTTATTAGTCCCCGTCATTCGCACCGAGGGACTATTAGTAATCCATTTTCACTTTTATAATTAGTTGGCGTGGAGATTAATAACTTTAAATTGTTCTAAAGTTTTTGAGGTTCATGTAATTTAAGTTGGTAATTAAAACAATTTTGACCCAACTTTTCCAATTTCACCTATTATTTGGCCTCTTTTCAAGGTGGAAGAAATAATACTTTAAGTTATGTTTTATTTAAAACACATATTTGTGTATTGAGTTTTTCCAAACCAAGTAATGTTAGAGACGAGTCTAGTATTACTTCTTAAAATTAAATGTTTGGGAGATGTTTTCTCCCATGCATAATCCATATCCATTTTTCTATTGAGCTATGTCGAGTTTCCACCTACACCACCATGAAAAGAAAACTTGTGTTGGTTCTTTGTCCCATAAAAAAACATTTTGACACACTCTTCAAATTGGTCACTCTAAACTACTCGTTTTGATCCTCCATTCTCCATTTCTTCTAATCCCACACAAAACATCCTCCTCTCTTTTATTTCTTTAGGCTGTCTGCTCAAGACTATTCATTTCCTTTCATCCTTAAAATGTACAACAAGAAATCCTATCCATTTCTTCAAATACTTGCAGTGTACAACCACAAATGGAAGTTAGCATGAATCTAATGTTTAGTGACTCAATTAAAATTAGAAATACAAAAAATAAATTGAATGATTGGTACAAAGCACTAATCAAATGTTTGGTGGCTCAATTACAACCAAAAAAAACAAAGTGAAGAATTCCAACAACACGAGCAAACCATCATAGATAAGTTTTCTCATTGAAATTCAATGAATTATTTTTTGCAAATGTAACTAGAAGCAAAGCAAACCATCATAGATAAGTTTTCTCATTGAAATTCAATGAATTATTTATTTCAACTTCAGTATTTGGTTTTGGTTTTSAATAAATACCTTTTTAAATTAGTTTTGGTTTTCAATAAATAATTTGTGAAATTCATTTATTAATATGACTACATCTCAAATGTTTAGTTGCAAAGAAAAATACTACAATTCTGGTTTGTAGAAAGTAAAAAAATACTACAATTCTGGTTTGTAGAAAGTTTTCTCATTGAAATTCAATGAATTATTTATTTCAACTTCAGTATTTGGTTTTGGTTTTGAATAAATACCTTTTTAAATTAGTTTTGGTTTTCAATAAATAATTTGTGAAATTCATTTATTAATATGACTACATCTCAAATGTTTAGTTGCAAAGAAAAATACTACAATTCTGGTTTGTAGAAAGTAAAAAAATGAAATTTGCGATTTAAGACCATTAAAGTAAAATGAAGAAGAGGAAACTCAAAAGCTCGCATCATCCCCACCAAGGAGGGAGACATAGGTTTATGAACTAGGAAACATCAAGTGAGTTGTACACAAATCCTCTACACCCATAATCCTTCGAGGCCACCAAAGGTTTCTCCTCCTCACACGAGGCCACCAAGACTGGTTTCTCCTCCTCACATACACAATGGTACCAACTATTTTATCGATTTTGGGTGTGGTAGGTTAAATGATTCCATGCTTGCACTTCTCAACTTTTGCAATATTAATTTCAACAATTATATCATTTTCCTTTCTTTTATTAATCCAAACTACAAAAAATCATTCTTATTCATGATTTATTTGAAATAATAAATTCTAGATAAGAACTTTACAAATATGCAAGATTTTAGACATATATATTTATTGGATATACATAGATAATTTATTGTAATTTTTTTGTTGTAATTACAATCTCACAACAGTAAATTTAATACTTTAATTCACACATAATACATGAAACCATCTCAATAATTTATTAGTTTTTAGGGTTAGTTTTAATTATTAATTGTTATTTTGCAAATAAAAGTTTTTAATAAATAACAGTAGTTATTAGAATAAAGATTTTGGAAATAATTTACAAAGATCTTCTATTGTGATTTTTGTCTCAATAATAGTTGACTAGTTGAGATAGATGCACTCCTACAATTAATATCATTTGAGATAATATTTTTTTTTGCATAATTTAAAATTAACCTTCTTAATATTATTTTAGTTGGGGCCAAGATCATTAACTTTATATTGTTTTAATTTAAAGTTTTTGATTTTCATGCCATTTAAGTTGGTAATTAAAACAATTTTGATCTAACTTTTTCAATTTCACCTTTTTACTTTTTAACATTAAATGTTTGAGAAATGTTTTCTCCCATGCATAGTCCATATCTATTTTTCTATTCCACCTACACAATCATGCAAACCCTTGTTGGTTCTTTGTCCCATAAAAAAACACTTAAACATACACAATATCCTTCTCTCTTTTATTTGATTTCTTCAAATTGACAACTCCATACTATCTGTTTGCTCTGATCCTCCATTCTCCATTTCCTCTAATCCCACACACAACATCCTCCTCTCTTTTATTTCTTCAGGATGGATGCTCTAGAATATCCATTTCCTCTGATCCTTGGAGTGTACAACAAGGAATCTAAACTATACATTTCATGGGATTCTTGGAGTGTACAACCAAAGATGGAAGTTAGAATGAATCTAATGTTTGATGGCTCAATTAAAATTAGAAATACGAATAACTAATTGAATGTTTTGTACAAAGCATGAATCAAATGTTTGGTGGCTCAATTACAACCAGAAATACAAAGTGAAGAATGCCAACAACACTCAAATGTAACCCGAAGAAAAGAAAACCATCATAGAAGAGTTTTCTGATTGAAATTCAATGAATTGTTTATTTCAACTTTACTGTATTTGGTTTTGGTTTTCAAGAAAGTCTTTTTAAAATTGGTTTGGTTTTCAATAAAGAATTTGGGAAATTCATTTATTAATATGACTACATCTTGAATGTTTAGTTGGAAAGAAAAATACAAAAATGTACTATTCCTATGGTTTGGGAAAGTAAAAAAATATGCAATTTGTGATTTAAGACAATTAAAATGAAGAAAATGAGACTCACAAGCTAGTATCATCCCTATCAAGGAGGGAGACATGGATTTATGAACTAGGAGACATCAAGTGGGTTGCAGAGAGCTCCTCTACTGTAACAACATTGGTTAGATAGTTGCATAGGGTTTATTAAGTATAGTTAATTAAATAATTAACTATCTTAATGTGTATTAGTTAAGTAATGATTAACTATTAATAATATTAATTAATTAATTAATTATTGTTTAATAAATGTCTATTAATTAATTAAATGATTACTTAACACATTCAAATATTTGGGTAATGAATTAAATGGCTGAATAACTTTAAATTATTTATAATAAGACTTATGCAAGGGGGGAATGAAGCATGGGGTGGAAGGATAAGGTAATAAGAAATCACATAAGGTAATAAAGGAATCACATAAGGTAATAATGGAGACGATAAGGTAATTAATGGAGGATAGGGAGTCGGTGAATGGGGGGAGAGATGATTATGAAAAATTGTGAGGAGAGGACGGTATTTTGGCTGTTGGATGTTTTTCTCTTTTTGGGGAGTTTGGTTTTGGAATGTTGGTGAACCATTGCAGGGGGCATTGGGTTGCTGGGGGTTTTGGGCTCGGGGGCCAGGAATCCTTACGGAATCCTAAAGATAGGGATCAGGACAGGCTGCTCCTAGCTGGCACCTAGGAAAACTCGGCTTTGGGCACAATTTCGGCTTGGTCTTGGACAAACAGAATTGGGAAACAAATCACTTGACATGTATTTTTCTTTGCTATTATGGCATTTTCATTTATATCATTTATATTTTGCTAAGTCATAAATTCTAAACTGTTATTTAGCTGATGATATTCTGCTGAACAAATTATAATAGAAATGTTATATTTAATTATTTAACAAATTCTAGGATCTGTTAAGCAAGACCTTACATCTACACCCATAATCGTTCGAGGCCACCAAGATTGATATCTCCTCCTCACACGAGGTTTCTCCTCCTTTCACACACACAATATTACCAAGTATTGTATGGATTTTGGGTGTGGTAGGTTAAATGTTTCTATTCTTGCACCTCTCTCAGATTCCCGCAATATTAATTTCAACAATTATATCATTTTCCTTCCTTTTACCTATCAAAGGAACAAAAATTCATTAGTATTCGTGCTTTATTTGAAATGATAAATTCTAGATAAGAACTTTGCAAATATGTAAGATTTTGGACATAAATATTTATTAAATGTACATAGATCATTTATTGTGATTTTTGTTGCAATTACAGTATCACAATATTACAATATGAGTAAATTTAATACTTTAATTCACAAAGAGCACATGAAACCATCTCAATAATTTATTAGTTTCTAGGATTAGTTTTAAATAGTGATTGTTATTTTGCAAATAAGAGTTTTTAATAAATGATATTGTAGTTATTAGGATTAGTTTTAATTACTAATTGTTATTCTGCAAATCATGGTTTTTAATAAATGACAATGTAGTTATTAGAATAAATATTTTGGATAGAATGTACATAGATACTCTATTGTGATTCTTGTCTCAATAATTTATTAGTTTCTAAGGTTAGTTTTAATTACTTGTTGTTATTTCACAAATCAAGATTTTTAATAAATGAGAATGTAGTTATTATGATTAGTTTATGAGAGTGTATTTATTAGAATAACACATTACTTTTACTGCAAATTACTTACCCAACAAACTTCTTCAGAAAAATAGTAGGTTTGAATGCTCATTTTAATTTCTAGAAATTTGGTTCTGACCAGTTGAGTTTCAGAGAACCTTGAGGGGAGGGCTAGCCAACTTTGAGATGCAATCGATTGGGTTGTTTCCCACGTCCAGCTAGCTACTAAAACTATTAAACCATCTAAGCAATCTCACAACCTGTAGCAAGAAATGGAGAAGCTTCTCCAATCAATTCCTCCCTGGTCTCGGGCATCATATCAATTCAGGGCTCGAATCCTTCCTTGTCTCTGCATCATATCCATTCCATGTTGAATCTTGTTATTCAAACAGGCCAGGTACCTATGGAACACATGTTTTTATTTTAAAATGTTAAGTGTCAACCATTTGCATGAAAAACATGTAGGTGGTGCATGGAAGCTACATGTAATAGTTGTACCTGAAAGTTACAGGAAAATGGTCTGCATCCTATCCATTTCATGTTCGAATCTTGTTATTCAAACAGGCCAGGTACCTATCTTGTTATTCAAACAGGCCAGGTACCTATCTTGTTATTCAAACAGGCCAGGTACCTAAGGAATACATGTTCTTACTTTAAAATGTTAAGTTTCAACCATTTGCATGAAAAACATGTAGGTGGTGCATGGAAGCTACAAGTAATAGTTGTACCAGGAAAATGGTTTGATAGGACGTTGCTGTACTCATTTTTTTTAATATAAAAACTTTTTCATTTATTCATATCATTTTAATTATGATTGATATTTCAGCACTTACTTACCTTATCCATCAAGACGCAACATTGATAGCTATGAATAAGATTTGTGGAATAAGAATAAATTTCATCCCAACACAGTTACTCGGACGAATCAAACTTCTGAATTTCCATATTAACGGGCCTGATTCGGCAGAATTTGATAACCATGATTTATACAAGTAGGATCTTTACTAACTTGTGAAAAGTGAAAGGTTCTCCTCTGGTTTCTGTTTTGAATGAATATACTCTTCGCTGTCCACCAGACATCGCAGAACTACCGAGAGTCTTTTCTCTTCACCTCGGATTTAGAGCTCGAGGATTTGATGCATTAGTTTCAGCCAACATCTCTCTGTTTTTCCTTGAAGAAATTGTTAAGTTACTCTCAACCAAAAACATCTATATATTTTGTATGGATGAACATCTATATATTTTGTATGGATGACTGTAATTATAACTTTCTTTGGGCTTTGTTGTTTGTTATATTTGTTGTTTGTTATAAATGAATTAAGTAGCATAACCAAACTGAATACATGAACAAAGTTTACCTTGATTGATTATTGAAGCTAATCATTACATTTATATAGCACAAACAACCTTGAACTGACCTCCTATAAAGATGGATCTGAAACCACCACCAAACCCTAAATTGGAGGCACACAACAACTCACAACCACTTAGTTAAGTAGATACTAATTTCTACATTATTTCAACACTCCCCCTTAATGGAGAAATGGATTTTCTACCACACCTAGCAACTCTCTACAAATTTCAAATTTTTCCTTTCCCAGAAGCTTGGTGAAAATATCAGCCATATTTTCATCTGTGTTACAATATATTAATTCAATCTCTTTTGACTGTATCCTTTCTCGGACAAAATGATGCTGAATTTCAATGTGCTTAGTTCTGGCATGATACATAGGGTTATTAGCAAGTTTGATTGAACTTTGATTATCAAAATTGATAATTGTGGGTGCCTTTTGTTCTTCTCCCATGTCTTCAAGAATTCTCCTCATCGAGACATCTTCACATGTAATACTGCACAAGGCTTTGTACTTAGCTTCAGTTGTAGACAAAGAAATAGTTGGTTGTTTCTTACTGCTCCATGATACGATCCCTGAACCAATTCTAAAGGCATAACCTATGGTTGACTTTCTGTCACTAAGATTTCCAACCCAGTCGGAATCAGAATATCTTGCCAACTTAACATCAAATTCATCAGTATATTTAATACCAAAATCAATAGTTCCTTTCAAATAATGAATGACTCTTTTTGTTGCTTTCCAGTGACTCATGAGGCTTAGCCATGAAGTGACTAAGGATGCTGACTAAGTAGGCAATATCGGTTGTGGTGAGATAATTCAGACTTCCCACCAGTTGAGTTCCATCCAATTCTTTCATCTCATCATCACTACAGAGCTTAACATTCTGTTCTAATGGAGTAGGCACCACTTTACATCCATTCATATCAAATCTCTGAAGCAATTCCCTAGTATATTTGCTTTGTGTAACCAGTGTCACACCATATTCTTTCAGACTTCAAGACCCAAACAATAATGTAGTTCTCCAAGATCCTTCATTTAAAAAACTCGTGATAACTGCTTTTTGATTTCATCAATTAGCTTAGAAGCATTTCCTGTTATGATTAGATCATCAACATAGAGATCTAATATAGAACACACATATATTGTATATGTTTAGTTGATTTATTATACTAGAATTTCTCATTTATTGTAGTACATTTATATGATTGATTTTGTTGAAATATACAAAAGAAATTTCTACATTATCTCTACTTTCAATGTACTCTATTTTCAATGTATTTATCATTTTTTAAGAAAAATATGAATATATACAGGTTAACAAGTGTCCTTAGGCTGTGGAGATCAAACCTTATGCTTACTTATTCTGTGGATGTCCATTAAAGAATGCTTGGATCCTTGACTAACACTTTTACAAGTATGAACCTTCATTTAAAGCCAAAGGCTATATATCTATCTTGGCAAGAACTGGATCCTTGACATAGATTCGATATTCTTCTGCCACTTTTGACATAGATTCCGTCACTTTTGATATAGATTCGATATTCTTCCACCACTTTTGCAATTATGAATATTCAATTAAAGCCAAAGGCTATATATCTTGGCAAGCCTAGAACTTAGATATGACTCATAAATCTATTAAAAATGAACACAAAGAAAATCCCAACTTGGATGGAGGAAACAAAAGGTTCATGCAAGCACCTAAGCCATCAATTGTTTTTGGTTTTATGTGGTACTAGATGACCTTGAATCTTGATGGACCTTGAATTCTAACAGTGAACAACATTGAACTTTCATGGACTTTGAACTCAAATAATGGATAATTGACTTAGTATACTGACTACTTTAAGGCTTTCTATGTTTTGGGTAGAGACTTGTTGCTGAGTAACTCTTTTTGTTTTATTAGGAGAACCATTTTGCAATAAACTTGTTTTGAATAATGTAATTTTCCACTTAGAATTAGGGTTTTTTTTGGTTTACTTGACTAATAATGTTTTCTTTTTCTTTTTCTTTTTACTCTAAGGATTTATACTTTTCATTTCCATAAGGAAAGAAACACCATTTTAAATAAAATTTTTATAGTGAATAAAAAATCTTCATCATTGTTATCTGGATAGTTTGGTGAAAACATGGACATAGGAAGCTCAACACTAGGAAATGAATGGACCTCATTAATAAATATATCATTGGACTATTAGAAAACACATTGAATATATAGTACCACATTCACATTATAAAAGTGGTTGATATAAGAAGATAGACATTCTTAGTGGTCATTCTTAAAAAAAAAAGCTAATAACATCTATAGACATATATGAACCATTTTTATAATGTGCATGTACAAGTTAATACTTCACTTATCCATTTTAGTTTGAAATAAAATTTAATGATATAAATAACACAATATATTTTTTTTTAATTTAGTTTATATGCAACTTTATTGCAGCTACAATGAAAAGAATTTTAAATATATGAGAGGTAACCAGGTTCAATTATGCCCTGTTATGTTTTGGCTGCAAAATTCATATCCTAAGACAAATAACAAACAATGGATTCCATACGATCTATTTAATCTTTGATCTAACTGAATGTACATATCTCACAAATCTGGTATATCCAATCAATCGATTTCATAAGATCTATTTAATCTATGATCTAACTTAAATGTAGAGATCTCACTTCCATCTTATCTAATTGACTGACCTAATCTAATGTGTATATTAAACAACAAAGATAGAAGGTATATAAATGAAGATATAATGTATATAAACAAACAACAAAAAAAATCCATCTTATCTAATTGACGGATCTAACTTAATCTGTACATTAAACAAAGATAGAAGGTATACAAATGAAATTATAAACGAAAACAAAATGTATATAAACAAAGACTAATTTAACCTAATCTTATATAAACGAAAAAAATATATATATAAACAAAGACTAATTTAACCTAATCTTATATAAACGAATTTATTAACTTATACTGCAGGCTTACCGAGAACTCTCCAACGATCTAGGGTTTAGCAGTGATGTAATCATCCAAGGTTCAGTGATCCAGAGAGAGCGTGATCCATATGCCTGCGATTACCTATAAATTAATCTTATGATTAACGATTTTATCCCTTTGGACTCTCAGATTATAAACTTATATATACCAGTGAAGGGTTGCATTATAACGCCCATGGTTATGGACTGTCAGAATAATAGTGTCTCCGTCTTTACATGAATGGTTGGCCTCGTATCTAGCCCTTCACAATTAGTACATTCTGCCACTCTGGCATAATCTTCTCACCCCTTTCGCCTAAATCTGCACCAATCCATAACTTATTAAATAAGTCTGCAGGATTCCATAACTTATTAAATAGTGAGGATCATTATATGCATCTCAATTCACAATTAGTATATTCTGCCACTCTGGCATAATCTTCTCATCCTTTTGCCTATATCTGCACCAATCCATAACTTATTAAATATATCTGGTGGCATAATCTTCTCATCCCTTTTGCCTATATCTGCACCCATCCATAATTTACTAAATATATCTGCAGGATTCCATAACTTATTAAATAATGAGTATCATTATATGCATGTCAATTGTTTTTATCTTAACGTTACACTTACACGATAAAATCAGACATAAATACTAATATTTTGCATGTCTTTCTAAGCCTGCAGAAGTTGGAGTGGGGATGAGAAATGCCATGAAAGATAACGAGGTATAAAGAATCCATTCTAACAATCCTAGAGGAAAAAATCGTTGTAGAGGCATTGTATGAACAATACCCGTGGCGACGAAGGATCTCTCGCCGAGCAAAGGAGAAATCACCTAATCAATAGTGGACATAATAGATTGAATTGTCTCTTTATGGTTGAAAACCGAAAGGTTATTGCACCACCCACATCATGCACAGCCAACCAGTAAAAACTCATTAACAAAAACCTAAATAAAAAAAAACCCTAAATGCACGGAATATTAATAACTTGATAAGTACAAATATTTTATGAAATTACTTATCTTTAAATTGATGAAGTAACTTCATTTCATTTCCAGATATGATATAGGTTAACTTTTTATTTAGAAAATGTACAATTACATGTGTAAAATCGAAACACTGTTCTAAGATGCAACTTGCCTGCAAAACAATTGAAATAATTAAGTAATCAAATGAAGCATATTCCAAAATTTTAAACTGTAAGTACTGTTTTTCTTCATTAATTGTGGAGTATTTTGGTAAAAATTAAATCCAAGTAACTTGAATAATATTGATATTAAAACTAAAAAAATAATTTATTAATAAGACGAGTTCTCTATTTAAAAGGTAAAAATAATCTAGCAACTTAACAAATATTGACATTAAAACCAAATTATATATATATATATATATATAATAATATTTTTAAATAAAATCCAGTCTAACAAAGCAAAACGATTACAGTCCGAAAGCTCTCAAACTATTCAAATTATGTTTTTTGTGATAAGCTAAGCTTTCAAATAAAGCGTGACACACAACTGGTAAAGAAGGTGGAAGGCGCCCGAGTCATCCAGGAGGCCTACTCACTAACTAACCAATTGACACCTGTTAAGGAAAAACTAAATCTATTTCAGTAAAACTTAAAAAAAAAAAAATATAGTAAAAGATGTAAATGTTTTAAATGTTTAAGTGAATCATTATTATTATGCTAATCATCTTAATTATCCATTAATTCTGACCATTTTCAATAGATGTACATCTATTAGCTTAATAATTCTAGCCATTTTAGGGATACGAGCATGACTGAGGAAACCCTAGTTCCTCCGCAGCACGCAGTCGACGCCAACAGGAACAGCTCTCGCGCGGCGCAAAGCCTGTAGCACAATCCAAAACAGGCTCTTCTGAAGCTTCACAATGGGAACGGACGGGGGGGAAGCCCCCCTCATACAGCAACATTGCTGCAAATGACCGATCCGGCACTCGAGCGAAGCGGCCGGCCTTTGAGCCACCACAACAGATCCGCGAACAGCTCTTGGCCAGAGAACACGGTCTTCGAAAGGCAATGGATACGGCCGCTGAAGCCGGAACCTCTCAGACAAAGCCGCACAAAGGATGGGAACCAGGTAAGTGTATACCCCAGCTTGAAAATGCACCAAGATATCTCATTAGTTCCACTAGGGTCGGAGAACACACGAGTTTATGAAAGAGCATGCCCTCATAGGAAAGTTTTTTAGGGCTCTGGCCCTCGGAAAGGGATCTCCACAAATGGATCAAGCATTGGTGGAACCCCAGGGGGATTATGAAGTTCAGCTCAGCTCCAAGGGCTTCTTCACAATCATCCTGTACAACTTAGAGGACAAAGACAGGATCTTTGAGAATGGCCCATATTTCTTCAACTCAGCTCGGCTCTTCTTAAGGTTTTGGACGGAAAGATTCAACCCCGACAAAGAAGATTTCACCATGGCCCCAGTGTGGATCCGCTTATACTCGCTACCACAGGAGTTCTGGCTGGAGGAAATCCTCACAGGCATAGGAAATACCATAGGGCAGTACGTAAGAGCATCGGAAGCCACCAGGCAAATAAAATACACCTCCTATGCCAGGATCTGTGTTTACATGAACATCTCCAAAGCACTACCTGGATCGGTCACTTTAGAATACCAGGACGAAGATTGGCAGCAAACCCTAGACTATGAACATATTCCATTCCGTTGCAGAAGATGCCATGAGCACGACCACCTCTTCAGAGATTGCCCACTTACCAAAACCACCGCCAAAGCCAGTGAGCCTGCGCAAAAGGATGGATTCACCACGGTAGTGGCCAAGAAGTGCAACCCACCAAGGAGACCAACCCTAGAGTAGAAGCAAGGCATCGAAACAAAAAACTCTTACGAGATCCTGAAGCACCTACCGGAGGAAGGAGAAGTCCAAGATCCGCACAATAATCAGAAGCAAGCACATGACATTCCCCTGAATCTAGTTCCCCCACCCCAAAGCCAGGAAGCTCAAACGAAAGATAGGGGCGAAGGAGATGGAGACACCCCAATGCAGCTGGACGAACGGGATCTAGCCAGCATAGACCTGGAAAAGCTAGAAGAAGCCCTGAATCAAAAAGACCTGCAAACCCTCCCTGAAGAGAAGCTACGCAAAGTGCACAAAGTTTTCCTCAATTCCTCTGCGGGCTCCACGGCACGTCTAGGTATTGCCTCAGACTCGCGCCCAAGCTTGAAGAAACTCCCTCGAGAAAGTAAGAGAAGGGGGCGTAAAACAACACAACAATTAATCAGGGAAGCAGGTAACCTCATGATAAACTCTGGATAGATCCATAAGATCTCGGAGGTTTACCTCCAAACTCCGTCATCAACTCAATGATGAAAATCCTCACCTGGAATATTAGAGGACTAAATGGTAGGTCCAAGCAAAGGACCCTCCGAGAATGCATAAAGGATGAGAATCCAGACATGCTCCTACTGCCAGAAACCAAATGTGCAGGAGCAGAAGCTGAAACCATCTTTCAACGAATTTGGAGGAATTGCAATTTCATATCAATAGATTCTGCAGGCGCCTCGGGTGGACTGGCCATCCTCTGGAACCCTGACAGCATTAGCGTCCATAACCCCTTCTCAACAGTGGGCACGATAATGGCACATTTCCAGATCATTGGTTCAAACCAGGAGGGGGACATCACGAATGTCTATGGCCCCCAGACTCAGCAGGACAAAGACAAACTCATGCAGAGGCTAGAGCTCATCAGAACCCTGGTGTCCACACGCAATTGGATCCTCGACGGGGATTTTAACATGATCCTCACACCAGAGGAAAAAACTGGAGGCACCAAAAGGCTGGAGCAAGACAACGGTAAGTTCAAAGCTCTCATTGATCATCTGAAACTAGTAGATATAGAAAACAACAGCGACACTTTCACTTGGTCAAATCGTAGATCGGGTACCCAGCACATAGCTTGCAGGATGGATCGCTTCCTGGTCTCGGAGGAGCTAATGGAGTCTGGCTCACAATTGGAAAGCCTCATCATACCTAGAGCTGGATCAGATCATTGGTCGCTGGCCCTCAGCATGAACATCCATGACACACCCAAATTCAAGCCCTTTCGCTTCGAGAAATTCTGGCTCCTTCATCCAGACTTCCAGCAACTAGCCAAGGATTGGTGGGCGCAAGCAGAAATAAATCATGGCTCAAACATGTACAAACTCTAGCAAAGATTAAAAAACTTCAAAATGCTGCTGAAACAATGGAACAAGAATTGTTTTGGAGACATCTTCCAAAGCATTCAAGGCATAGAAAAACAGCTAGAGAAAATCTAGAAAATCTCCATCACAGGTTCCAGACCAGACGATCTAATGAAAGAGGAAGAGATGCTCAAAAATCAATTAGAAGAACGGCGAAAACAAGAGGAGATTTTATGGAAACAGAAATCTCGTGTGCAATGGTTGAAGGAGGGGGAGAGAAACACCAAATTCTTTCACAGAACAGTAGTGCACAGAAGGCATGTCAACAGGATCACACATCTCGAAGATGGCCAAGGAAACATAATCCGAGAGCACTCAAAGATTGAGGCAGAATTTATCAACTTCTATCGGGATCTCCTAACAGAAACCCAGGAGGACAGATCAGAAGCCATCCAAAGAATTACAAGGCACATACCGACCATAGTAACCCCAGAACAAAACACAGCCCTCACAAGGCCCATCACCCAGGAGGAGGTGGATCAGGCCATAAGAGATATGCCCTCAGGCAAGGCCCTGGGCCCAAACGGCTTCACCACAGACTTATTCCATCATTTCTGGGACCTGGTAAAAAGGGACATATGGGCAGCGGTCGAGGAATCACGAGCGGCGGGTGTGGTTCTTCCAGCGCTGAATGTAACCTTCCTCACCCTCATTCCCAAAGAAGAGAGAGTCACCAATCCAAAGAACTTCAGACCCATTTCCCTCTGCAACGTGGTCTACAAAATCATCACAAACGTTATAGCCAACAGGCTGAAACCCATTCTGACCCACGTCATCTCCAAAGAACAGGCAGGGTACGTGGAAGGAAGGCAGATCACAGACAACATCATCCTAGCGCATGAGGTAATACATTGTCTTAAAACCTCCAAAACCCGAGGTATGTTAATAAAACTGGACCTTTCCAAAGCTTTTGATAGAGCCAGCTGGCAGTATCTCAAAGCCATCCTTGACGCTTTCGGTTTCGATCAAGGTTGGGTCAATTGGATCCTCAATCTTATCTCCTCCACCTTTTTCTCCATTTTAGTGAATAGCGTGTCGTCTGAGCCCTTCTCACCCTCTAAAGGAATCCGACAGGGAGACCCACTATCGCCCTTCCTTTTCGTACTTATGGCGGAAGGCCTGGGTAGATCTATCTCAGCGAAAATCACAGATGGATCCCTCAAGGGTCTACCTCTCCACAATCTTCAGCCAGCCCTCTCCCACAGCCAGTTCATAGATGACACGCTCCTACTTAACTCCCCCTCGGCAAAGGAAGCCCTCTCACTCAACTCCATCCTCTTTGACTTCACGGAAGCTTCAGGCATGTCTCTGAACCTGGACAAATCCAAACTCTACTTCTTCAACACCCCTGCTCCGGTTCAAATCCACATCTCCAGACTCCTTGGCATACCGAGGAGCTCCCTTCCGTCCAACTACCTAGGCGTCCCCCTCACGGGAGCTGCTGCCAGATCCATCTCTTGGGAAAGCCTACTCCTTTCCATTTCCAATAGATTAAGCAACTGGACCTTCAGGCCCCTCAATATTGCCTCCAGGCTTGTTCTTCTAAATTCGGTCTTGCAGGCCCTCCCCACCTATCTTTTCACAGTCCTAGAGGCTCCTAAGGATGTCATCAAAGCCATACGAACCCTGCAGCACAACTTCCTCTGGCATGGACACCAGCCAAACAAAAAGTGGGCCCTGGTGTGCTGGGATAAAATCTGCATGCCAAAGAGTCAAGGTGGACTAGGCTTACGCGATCTGGGAAAACTTAATCAAGTAATGGGCGCAAAGATCTGGTGGCGCTAGCTAAAATATCCTGCAACAGCCTGGGCCAGCATAAGGAGGCGCAAGTATGCTCCACTAACACCTGAAAATCAACTAATCAGGCACAACACCAGGATCCAAGGATCCAACATTTGGAATATTGCTTGGCAAAACCACACCCTAATCCAAAATCATGCCTTCTGGGAGGTCAGGGATGGAGAGAGCGCCTTGCTCTGGCAAGACTCATGGCAACAATTCAAAACGTTAAATGAATGTGAAGACCTAAACACACTTCAAGAAGCCATTGATCCGCAAGCCGCCCTGAAATTCAAAGATCTATGGAAACCACAAGGGAAACACCGGCATTGGCGTCAATGGAAACTCACCCATCAAGACTTAGGTGTCACTTAAAACCTTAACCTGGATAGCTAGCACACTCAGGCCAAAAGACACCAAATACCAGTCAGAGAAGGGGCAGATATCTTGAGATGGGGATACTCCACCGCTGGGACCTTCACAATCAAGGAAGCTTACAACATCCACAACCACCATCAAGAAAACGACAAAGAAGCCATCTAGAATAAAGTCTGGAACTCAGCTCTCTGGCCAAAGGTCTCCACCTTCCTATGGCTAGTGGTGCATAACAGGACGCTCACTTGGGACAATCTTAGAAAGAGGGGCTTCATCGGACCCTCCCTATGTGTGCTCTGCCATCAGCAGGAAGAAACCAAGGAACATCTCTTCAATGGCTGTAGCTACAGTCAACGCGTTTGGGATCAAAGCACACAAATCATGCGGAAGGCGGGACAACACCGGGGCAGTGTAAATGAAACAATAGAACAATGGGACCGCATCTCATATAAAAGCACGCTACTGAACCACATCTGGCAGCTTTTACCAGGATTCACTCTCTGGCAGCTATGGAAGGAACGAAATAAAAGAATCTTCCACTCACAAGTCTCTCCACCAGAAGCCACTTGGGAGGCAATCAACTCGCGGATCAAGGAAACCATCCGATCCCACCCCTGGAAAGCAGAGGACCTCCAAAGCACACCGGATGAGAAACATATTCTCCAACATTGGCAACCCCTCCCCTCCATTCACCAAGTCAGAAGGATCATCAAACCCCCTCAAGCCAGCCCCACCACCTCGTCCCCACCACATAGCCACTTCATAAAATTCAATTTTGATGGTGCAGCTAAAGGCAATCCGGAAACAGCAGGATGGGGCACAGTGGCCAGAGACCCGGAAGGAAAGCTTCTGGGACTATTCACAGGCTTCCTGGGGGAAATGACAAACAATGTGGCAGAATTAACAGGCTCACTAAGAGGACTGCAAGCGGCGCTGACAAAAGACCATCGCAACATAGTCCTGGAAGGAGACTCCCAGGTGATCATTCATCTAATCACCAAAATCCTGAATGGAAGCACGCCCTCCAAAATTTCACCAAGCTGGCGCCTCTCAGGGCTGATAGAAGACTTCAAAAATCTCCTCACCCCAACTCTCAGTATTATACCCTCTCATGTAAAGAGAGAGGCCAATCAAGTAGCAGATTGCCTAGCGAACGAAGCAGTTTAAAAGGAAGTTGACTTCTCCAGCTGGATGGATGAAGCCACAGACTTCTCAAACATCTTCATAAGCTGCCTCGACTTAGCCAATAGGGACCTGCTCCCCCCGGATGTGGTGTCAAGAGCTCAGTTGAGTACACGTGAGAGGATGCCAGGATGCTTATTAATGGCATCAACCGGCCCACCTCCTCCGTCAATTAATTGATTTATGGCTTACACTCGCCACCTTAACGCGACGAGCCCTCTCGCACGCGGGAGCGGTACTAGGAGACAGAGCACTCAAAGATCAGAGTTAATGGTGATCGCGTGTATAGCAGTTGGAAGTGTTATAATGACAAGGGACAGAGCCGAGATGTATTCAGCCTTCGCAAAGCTCATTCTATCCGAGAGCCATCTCTGTTTTTCGTCAAAAGTAGAGAAGAGGGAGGCCGAACTGCACTCTCGACCCCCACCCATTCGCCTTCCTCAAGAAGCCTCCACCATGCCTCGACTAAGAGGTAAGTCACGCAGAGGGGCATCCTAGTATAGGGCTGAATCTCGACGTAAGCGTATCCAAAAATTTGAGAAAGCCTTGGCACTGCCGTCAATCCGTCGCAGGAGGAGATCCTGGTCGACACCTATGGCAATTGTTGAACAGATCAGCCCAGGGGAAGCCATGCAGTTCCAACCTCCCGTGGAAAAATTAGAAGAGAACAGGACGCCACCCGAAGCCCACCTAGGAAGACACGGCGCTGACAACGAGGAGGAATTCCTCCTGCACTGCATAGTGGAGGAGGAAATCCTGCCAGGCGACACCACAGGGATGAAGAGGAACGAGGAAATACCAACCCGTCCAACGGGAGACACCAGGGCAGAATCAGAAGGGGACACCGGCAAGCGGAAGCATGGCGACGAGGGAGAACTAGACCAGCCCACCTTCTCGACACTCTGGCACCTGCTCCTCGTTTTCGAGCTCAGAAACATGTTGAGCAACCTGGGCTTTCGTATGGACAGAATGGAACAACGAATGGACATGCTCTTTGCAGGCCTCTCAAAGAACACTCCAAAGAAGCAGTGTCCAACATGCGCACAGGAATACGCAATTCCGGCAGGCTGGCGTCGGACGGGATACAAGCGAGCGAGCTCGAGCAAATAGTCATTCAAGGGTTCTGGTTAGAAATCTTAATGCTGTTTCGGTNAAGCTTCAGGCATGTCTCTGAACCTGGACAAATCCAAACTCTACTTCTTCAACACCCCTGCTCCGGTTCAAATCCACATCTCCAGACTCCTTGGCATACCGAGGAGCTCCCTTCCATCCAACTACCTAGGCGTCCCCCTCACGGGAGTTGTTGCCAGATCCATCTCTTGGGAAAGCCTACTCCTTTCCATTTCCAATAGGTTAAGCAATTGGACCTTCAGGACCCTCAATATTGCCTCCAGGCTTGTTCTTCTAAAGTCGGTCTTGCAGGCCCTCCCCACCTATCTTTTCACAGTCCTTGCGGCTCCTAAGGATGTCATCAAAGCCATACGAACCCTGCAGCGCAACTTCCTCTGGCATGGACACCAGCCAAACAAAAAGTGGGCCCTGGTGCGCTGGGATAAAATTTGCATGCCAAAGAGTCAAGGTGGACTAGGCTTACGTGATCTGGGAAAACTTAATCAAGTAATGGGCACAAAGATCTGGTGGCGTTGGCTAAAAGCTCCTGCAATAGCCTGGGCCAACATATGGAGGTGCAAGTATGCTCCACTAACACCTGAAAATCAACTAATCAGGCACAACACCAGGATCCAAGGATCCAACATTTGGAATATTGCTTGGCAAAACCGCACCCTAATCCAAAATCATGCCTTCTGGGAGTTCAGGGATGGAGAGAGTGCCTTGCTCTGGCAAGACTCATGGCAACAATTCAAACCGTTAAATGAATGTGAAGACCTAAACACACTTCAAGAAGCCATTGATCCACAAGCCACCCTGAAAGTCAAAGATCTATGGAAACCGCAAGGGAAACACTGGCATTGGCATCAATGGAAACTCACCCATCAAGACTTGGGTGTCACTGAAAAACTTAACCTAGATAGCTGGCACACTCAGGCCAAAAGACGCCAAATACCAGTCAGAGAAGGGGCGGATATCTTGAGATGGGGATACTCCACCGCTGGGACCTTCACAATCAAGGAAGCTTACAACATCCACAACCACCATCAAGCAAACGACAAAGAAGCCATCTGGAATAAAGTCTGGAACTCAGCTCTCTGGCCAAAGGTCTCCACCTTCCTATGGCTAGTGGTGCATAACAGGACGCTCACTTGGGACAATCTTAGAAAGAGGGGCTTCATCGGACCCTCCCTATGTGTGCTCTGCCATCAGCAGGAAGAAACCAAGGAACATATCTTCAATGGCTGTAGCTACAGTCAACGCGTTTGGGATCAAAGCGCACAAATCATGCGGAAGGCGGGACAACACCGGGGCAGTGTAAATGAAACAATAGAACAATGGGACTGCATCTCATATAAAAGCACGCTACTGAACCACATCTGGCAGCTTTTACCAGGCTTCACTCTCTGGCAGCTATGGAAGGAACGAAATAAAAGAATCTTCCACTCACAAGTCTCTCCACCGGAAGCCACTTGGGAGGCAATCAACTCGCGGATCAAGGAAACCATCCGATCCCACCCCTAGAAAGCGGAGGACCTCCAAAGCACACCGAATGAGAAACATATTCTCCAACATTGGCAACCCCTCCCCTCCATTCACCAAGTCAGAAGGATCATCAAACCCCCTCAAGCCAGCCCCACCACCTAGTCCCCACCACATAGCCACTTCATAAAAATCAATTTTGATGGTGCAGCTAAAGGCAATCCGGAAACAGTAGGATGGGGCGCAGTGGCCAGAGACTCGGAAGGAAAGCTTCTGGGACTATTCACAGGCTTCCTGGGGGAAACGACAAACAATGTGGCAGAATTAACAGGCTCACTAAGAGGACTGCAAGCGGCGCTGACAAAAGACCATCGCAACATAGTCCTGGAAGGAGACTCTCAGGTGATCATTCATCTAATCACCAAAATCCTGAATGGAAGCATGCCCTCCAAAATTTCACCAAGCTGGCGCCTCTGAGGGCTGCTAGAAGACTTCAAAAATCTCCTCACCCCAACTCTCAGTATTATACCCTCTCATGTAAAGAGAGAGGCCAATCAAGTAGCAGATTGCCTAGCGAACGAAGCAGTTGAAAAGGAAGCTGACTTCTCCAGCTGGATGGATGAAGCCACAGACTTCTCAGACATCTTCATAAGCTGCCTCGACTTAGCCAACAGGGACCTGCTCCCCCCGAATGGGGTGTCAAGAGCTCAGTTGAGTACACCCGGGAGGATGCCAAGATGCTTATTAATGGCATCAACCGACCCAACCGACCCACCTCCTCCGTCAATTAATTGATTTATGGCTTACACTCGCCACCTTAACGCGACGAGCCCTCTCGCGCGCGGGAGCGGTACCAGGAGACAGAGCACTCAAAGCTCAGAGTTAATGGTGATCGCGTGTATAGCAGTTGGAAGTGTTATAATGACAAGGGACAGAGCCGAGATGTATTCAGCCTTCGCAAAGCTCATTCTATCCGAGAGCCATCTTTGTTTTCTGTCAAAAGTAGAGAAGAGGGAGGCCGAACTGCACTCTCGACCCCCACCCATTCGCCTTCCTCAAGAAGCCTCCACCATGCCTTGATTAAGAGTTAAGTCATGCAGAGGGGCATCCTAGTATAGGGCTGAATCTCGGCGTAAGCGTATCCAAAAATTCGAGAAAGCCTTGGCACTGGCGTCAATCCGTCGCAGGAGGAGATCCTGGTCGACACCTATGGCAATTGTTGAATAGATCAGCCCAGGGGAAGCCATGCAGTTCCAACCTCTCGTGGAAAAAGTAGAAGAGCACAGGACGCCACCCGAAGCCCACCTGGGAAGACACGGCGCTGACAACGAGGAGGACTTCCCCCCGCACTGCATAGTGGAGGAGGAAATCCCGCCAGGTGACACCACAGGGATGAAGAGGAAGGAGGAAATACTAACCCGTCCAGCGGGAGACACAAGGGAAGAATCAGAAGGGGACACCGGCAAGCGGAAGCATGGCGACGAGGGAGAACTGGACCAGCCCACCTACTCGACACTCTGGCACCTGCTCCTCGTTTTCGAGCTCAGAAACATGCTGAGCGACCTGTGTTTTCGTATGGACAGAATGGAATAGCAAATGGACATGCTCTTTGCAGGCCTCTCAAAGAACACTCCAAAGAAGCAGTGTCCAACATGCGCACAGGAATACGCAATTCCGGCAAGCTGGCGTCGGACGTGATACAAGCGAGCGAGCTCGAGCAAATAGTCATTCAAGGGTTCTGGTTAGAAATCTTAATGCTGTTTCGGTTTAGTTAGTTTACATAGACACTTTAAGCTTAGAAATGCTCTGGTTTCTGCAACTCTATAACACTGCCGCCCTGGTTTCCCTCGGGCAGGGCGAGCATATATATGTTTTGATAAGAATTATGCATCAAGCATAGATAGCCCAACTGTCCTAGTTTCCTATTTAGGAAGGATAGCTGGAGACAACACTAGACACTGTACACTTTGACTTTTTGTTAATATAACAGGTTCCACCATTTTACTTAAAAAAAAAAAAAAAAATCTAGCCATTTTTAATAAATGTACTTAATAAAATTAATTATCTTTAAATATCAGCTTAATAACTCTGACCATTTCCAATAAATATACTCCTATTACCTTAATGAAATTAGTTATCTTTGAATTCATGAAGTAACTTCATTTCATTTACAGATGTAATATAGGTTATCTTTTTCTGCAAAACAATTAAAATAATTAAGTAATCAAATGAAACATATTCCAAAATTCTGAAGTGTAAGTAATGTTTTTTCTTCATAAATTGTGGAGTCTTCTATTCAAAATTTCATTTTGGTAAAGATTAAATCCAAAATAACTTGAACTAATATTATATTAAAACCATTTTTTTATTAGTAAAAAGAGTTTTATATTCAAAAATTGGTTTAGGTTAAAAAAAATCCAAAGCAATCTGAACTCATATTGACATATATATATATATATATATATATATATATATATATAATAGGAAAGTTATAGCATTTTTTAATAAAATCTCTTCTAACAAAACTATTACAGTCCAATCAATTGACATCTGGTAAAGAAAAGCTAAACCCATTTTAGTAAAAAAAAAAATATATATATATATATATATATATATATATATAAAATTTAAATGCACTTAAATTTAATGCGAGTCATTATTATTATGTTAATAATTTTAATCACTCATTTTAATTTTCATGAGTAATATTGTGATTACTAAAATTATTCTGAGCATATCAAATCTTGTCCATTAAAAAATCATTTATAATTAAAAGGTCATTAATTCTGGCCATTTTCCATAGATGTACCCATATACCTAATAAACTCACTTCACTTCAATTTACAAAGAGAACTCTAAATACAAGCCTGTTGAAATGCCATTTGCAATAGGTGTAACCATGTGCGTAATAAACTCACATCAATTTGCAAAGAGAAATCTAGAAGCAAGCTTGTTGAGATTACATTAAAGAAGCCAAATCGCCAGAAATGAGGAAGGATCACGAGGAGATCACAGGAAATATATGATCAATATGTTGAATTTAATAAGATGCATGGAATATTTTTTGTCCCACACACGTTGAGTGAATGCTGCCACAACAATAAAGATGTAGTTCCACCGGGTCAGTAGTTCACTAGATCACTACATCATTGGACCACCGAAATAGTATCTATGAAATGTGGATGAATTAGATTGGTGCCAGCTTGTTGCAATCTGGATATGGACGTGGTAGATGCCAGCGAAACATCTCGTAAAGAAGTCTTCCCATTGACCATGAAGAATTCGAAGGCAGAATGTTGCACCATTTTAGGGTTTGCTGCATAATTCCTGAGCTTATTGAGACATGATAGCATAGAAACCATGCTAGAACATAATTTCAAATGACAGAAGATCACATCACAAAGTTAATCACGATAGCACGTGTATATTAGATCGCATGTGCCAAATATAGGTGTAACATATTGCCAATCAATAAAGAATGGTTTTACAGTTGTAATTGCCACAAAGATGCAGTATTTTCACGAGTTTGTAGAAATGGTTCCACTTAATCGAGTAACAATAAAATCGCAAAGGATA
>JZKD02S1775687.1:82873-94559 GCA_000966675.3 Picea glauca
AATAAAAGTGAAACTTTAGTGACCTGAAAAATAAACTTCTCTAAAAAGTTGAATTTGTGCACTTTTTTAACTTACCCAAGCCAAAACCCATAAAAAAAAAAAACTTTTCAAGTTCCATCCTTTAAATGAAATTGTAACTTATTGCAAAATTCTAACCACATTTGGAAAAAAACTTTAATAAAAAGAAATTACATTTATCGAATCATTAACTTACTCCTTTTATATTTATAATAATACAAAAAGTATTATATTTTAATATACTTATTTTTCATATTTTTACATTTATAATTAACTAGCACAGCCACATAATTGTGGCTGATCAACGCCTAAAGGCTGATAAGATGAAAAGAATCCTTAAAAGAATATATTAAATTTTATTATTGATTAACGAATAAACGGTTGAACCTCATTTATCTGGTGTTAATATTTTAATTTATGTTAATCATTTATGTGGCAATCGGTTAGCTATTAAAGTAATTTTTAAATATAATTAGGTAAATGTAAAAAAGTAAACACATAAACGGATGTCTTTATAATAGCCTAAGCCTTTCGACTTAATAACTTATTTTTATATTTACACTAACACAAACATTATGACATTTTAATATACTTTATAAATACTAAATACTTGTGATTTACATTTTAGTATATTTATATTTATAATTAATCGATATAAATGTAAGATCATTTAAAAATTGTATTTTAATTTAAGTGATTTTCTTGAAATTGGATCATACAAAAGCAACAGCATGTTGTCCCAATTCATGAAAATGGAGGTGGTCATAGAAAGTGGAAATTAGGTTGTGTGATGTTACACGTAGTGTCTTTTCCTTGTGAATAAGAACACCGATACGAGATATTTACAATCTTCGACCTTTACAGCTTCCTTCCTGTTTATCAGAAAACCATTCTCTTTGCTGAACGTCTATGAAGCCATATACAAATCTTCAAATTAGAAGATGACGACTCTATCCCATCATCATAAATAAATAAATAAACGGCCTTTGGCAACACGAAGTCCAAACGATGGATCCTATCAGCTTCTTCTGCCCGATCGATTACTTGTTGGGTTGTTCTGAATTTGGAAGTGCGGGACGTGGCGGATCGTCTAGTCCGTCTGACGCCAGCAATTACATCAATCCCATGGCAGTATCCTTCACAGCTTGTCACGAACTAAATTATGCAGAACATGAAAGGAGCTTGCACTATTGTTGTTAGATACCATGTCTTCGTTGGCTTCCAGTTATTACAGTACACGTCGATTTCATTTTTTCAGTCAGCCAAAGCAATGAATGCTCACAAAAATTCGCTCGCTTACTTACGTCCTTTTGACAGTTGATGCCTTTGCAGCATGGGTATCAGTTGGTTGTTTCTGATCGCTTTCTTCACTTTCAAGTTCAATGGTGGATCTACAGAGTACTTGTGAGACAAAAGACAAACCTGCCAGCTTCAATTTTAGAGTATTCCTATCACGACCTTTCAACTGGCCAAGGGACGTATATTCACGACCTTTCAACTCGCCAAAGGATGAGATGAGCTATGGCAAGAATTTTCATTAATAAGGCCAGACTAGTAAACATGGGCGTCTTTATAATAAGGCTTAAATTAGTTAGTCAGCACTCACTTATATTAAGTGAGATATATAAGTGAGACTAGAGGTAGTTAAGATTACTGGTTGGTTGTTATTGAGTAGAAAGTTATGTAATGTTTATAGTAAAAAAATAGATGATTATTACATTTTGGAGTGTTTTTTAAGAGGTTGTTTTCTTGAAGAGGCAAATGAATATAGCTTTTTTTTTTTTGAATATTATTAATACAAGTTTTTTTTCAGAATTTATCTATTTTCTATTGTGTTTTTCTATTTTCTCTTATGTTCTTCTATTTTGCATTGATATTCTATTATATTTTATATAAAATTTTTGAAATTGTGAAATTAAGTACATTGCAATCATTACATCTTGAAATTATCATCATTTAAAAAAAAATGGATAATCGGTTAATTATCATTAAACACTCATCAATTAGTAACGTTCTCCAAAATTATTGATGAGATGAAAAAAATAAATCATTAAATAATCCATCAATTAATAAGAACAAGGGACAAAACTTCCATACCTCCCACTATAACAATTTAAATGAGAAAAAATGCAATAGATAGAATTCTTTACCCGCCTCGTGGTTATTTCTGAATCGCTAAACACTTTCATTCAGTTTACCTTTAAATCAATATTTTTTCAAGACCTTGAACCAAAGTTTCAAATTTAGTAATAGATCGAATTCTTTACCAGCCTCGTGGTTATTTCTGAGTCGCTAAACACTTTCACTCAGTTTACCATTAAATCAATATATTTTTAAGTTTCACGGTCTTAAGAACCTATTCATTAAATCAATCTATAGAACCTAGAGAGGAAGAGGAAGCTATAGAATAGAAAAAAAAAGAATTAAGGGATTTCATGGCTAAGAGAATAACACACTTAATAGAAGAACAAGAAGACAAGTCGAAGCAATTGAGGGCGAGAGACTTAGCTGTTGAAGTTGAAAGAACAAAAAAAGGCTTAAAGAACCTATCCATGCATGAGAGTAGACCACCTACTCCAAAAACAGTAAGAGAATAAGTATTATCCTCGAACCTTGTGAAAGATCCTCAATAGTGAAAATTTACTTTGTTAAGAAAATATAAGAATAATAATGGAAAGAGGAATCGAGAGACGCAGATCACAGGAAAGAAATCTAGAAAGCTCAGTAAGAAGAAAGCAAAGCTAGAAAAAATGCATGATGTTCAAGAGAGGATTGTGCAGAAGGTAGACTTGTAGAACTTGAACCTCGTCGGAATAGCAGAACAACACCGGCTGAAACTTCGCCACGACAAAGAAATATGACCATTGGAGGCGTCCGGACCGCTAGAACGACGCTCCAAAACGGCTAGAAACACAATTATTGCCAGAACGTTCACCATTGGACTATTGGGACCACGCCATAACGGATGGAATTGTATTGATTGAGGCATTCCTGTCCTTTGGAGGAATATGTTACAATGTTATCTATTTAACCCGTCGACTGTCTTACCATGCACACTTTTGCCAATTGTGATTATCTGAGCCCACATACAACTAATCTCTTTCACGCAGTGCTTATTGAAACCTCTCCATCTATTCTACTACCTTGATTGTTTGTTCACCGACCCGAGATATCTGATCTTGAGTGTGTATGTTGGGTGACCTTAGCGCAGTAGAGAAATCTATCGAAGAAATCCTCATAGACCTCAAGGTTGAGAAGGTCCTATTCACAGGAGTACATGCCTCATCGACGAGAGGAGTGCAAGCATCCCCATCGACTGCACNTAATGTTGGAAGAATCTCTAATATTGAATAACAATGATGAAGAGATCCATGGAAAATCAATACCCATGTGTAGAGAAATTGTAATCTTGGAAGAAACCATAAAATTTGTACATCAAAGAGAGCTCAAGGTTGTCCCTATGATGAAACAATGCTACAAATATGGGAGAAAACGCATTCCCTAGTTGTTTGATATTAGGTTTTCTATAATCTAAAAAGTGTGGACTAACAACCAAACTTCTATTAAAAAGGTACCAACTAGGTTGAAATTTAACCTAAAATCAAAGATAATGACATAAATTTCCTCCAATACACAACAAAATATGCCACTCACATCTCATATATTTGTACCATCAACACAGAAAAAGAAAACACTATACAAATCATGTAAGAAAATGTGTCATAGGCACACAAAATGTCTCTACACTAATCATAATTTTTCCATACAAATTTAGGGAACATTGTTAGAAATAAGAAAAATGACTATAGAGGGGTTTTACAAAGACAAGGGAAAAAAAGCAATCCCAAAATATTTACCTTATTATATAATCCAAAAATCACCTTTGTGATAAGAATTTTTTCCTAAAATAAATAAGACACATGCCAAATTTCCATAATGAAATGGTAGATTTAGGAGAGAGCATGAATAAAATTCCATTGCCACTCATAGAAGCAATGCAAAAAAACCCCAAATTTTCCCTAATCTAAATTAGTGGCTAATATATGGGGGAATATTGGATCAAAGATATACAATACAATTTTCAATTAAAAACCTACTTCTATAACAAATTGTTAAATTATGTTATAGTATAAGCATGATTAAATGAAAATTTATTGACAAAAAATACATTGTAATCAAACCCATACTCAATTTCATAACTTTGATATCATGTTGAAGTTATAATGCTACAATCATGAAGACCATTAAGAAAGTAGAGTTTACGTATTATGATCATGTGATCAACCTAAGAACATAAGGTATGATAGGTATCATCAATACCTAAATTAGTAAACAAATCACATTATGAGAGCTTCCATGATACACAAAAATGAAGTAAAGCCTTGAATATATATAGAAGTAGTGTTTTTACTACTTACTCTCAAACCGATAAAATATAATACCATAAATCCCACCTACTTAACACCAATGTGTGAGTCATAAATAATATTAATGATAGATAAGGGAATATTGACCACCACTAAACCACAATACTTCTTCCAATTCCTTTTAGCATTTAATATAATTCATTTGGGAACAACTAAATGTTTGACCACTACCTAAAAGTGTTCTAGTGACTATAAGAAAACCTCTTGGGAAATTGAACCTTATCCTTTGGTATCAGTTTCCTTGATTCTCACCATTAGATACAACTCTTTTAAGATTATATCTATCTATATATATGTAATTACTTTGTATATGTAATTACTTTGGTTAATTATTTCATAAAAGAGAATATATGATATACATTTAATTATATATAAAAATAACGAATATATTTCTTATATGTTCTCATTTAAATTACAATTTTCATTATAAAATTATTACTCAACACATTACCCATTATTACTCATTGAAATTCTTCATTGATTTAGTAAACACATTACCCATTGAAATTCTTCGTTGATTTAGTAAACCTAATGGACATATCTCATTTAAATATTAAACTAGTAAACTTAAAACGCACACACCTAGACTTTTACATACATTTTTTACCCACATATTTTAAGATGCATTACCTTCTTAATCTTATATTAATCTAGTAAACTTAAAGTACACACCTAGACTTTTACACACACATTATTTAAGATGCATTACCTTGTTAACCTTGTTAGTTCACACATTTTCTTGATTACTCATTACAATTTATATGTTCCTTACAAGAAATTTTAAATCACCTACCACCTACTCAAGCTAGAGCTTTTACCAAATGATTAATTTAACTATTCAAATCCTTGAATTTAATTGATTATCATTATTTAAATTTATTTGAAATGCCCACTTTACTCAAATTTTGCTTTGAGTAGTTCTTCCTATGTTTTAACGTTCTCATGGGTTTACATGCTTAAAGAACAAATCATGTTCAAGCATAGATAGTCAAACACAAACTGGAAATTTAAGAGTCCAAAACTAACTACCTTATTGGTGATGAAAACACTTGTCCCGGACCAATGCCAACTAGCCCGCACCCCTGTGGCACCGTGTTGGGGACAACTATAATGATGCCGATGGGTGAAAGGAATACGGGATAATGAAATGCATTGTTTAGTAAATGGAATATGAACACCACTAGGATGGCCAGGATCATGGTGAGAAATGTCGCGAATGGAGTCAAATTACCATGGTATCAGCGAGTGGATGTGATGTACTACTGATCTTTCGAGTATTCAGTGTAAGCATTCAAAATTTAAGCCAGCCCATTTTCTTCATCCTTTTGGCTCTTTTGAAAATTAGTTCACGTCTTCTCAACATTATTTTGGCTTTGCTCAACGTTATGGTATACCCCATTGGTTCGAGTGCGAATATTTAGGGGTTTTAATTAGCAATTAGGATTTTGTCCTAATAGCTTGACAACACATAAGATGGGGACACACATGTAGATGTGTTCTTAGAGAAGTCTAGTTGTTGATAGTAGATTAAATTTAGGGAGTTTGAATGTAATTAGAACTTTGTTTATTTCTATCCTTTATCTTGTTTGTTGTATAACAAACCATATGATAAATACAAGTTTTGATACATATATATAGTTTGTTAAAAGGATCTGCACATTACTCAGTTTTTTTTGTGTAATTTTTTTTTCGTGTTTCAGATTTCAGTTTTAAGTTTCATGGTATGAAAGTAGGTTGGACAACCTTTTTTAAGAGATTTTAAGATTATTGAAGACCTTGAGTTTAGAAGGTGTAGAAAGAAGAATCAGAAAGTTTCGGACAAAGACATTGCCACATTTGTTGCAGGAGATCCTCAGAGGATACTAGAATGATTTGATGGTGTTGGATTTAATCTTTGAAAACTTAGGATGAACATGTTGTTGTTGAATAAGGATTTGATCAATATAGTAGAAGGGAATATAGTAGAAGGGACTGAGACTAAGCCTACCCCGGATGCATATTTGATCTATAAGTGGGAGGTAGAGAAAGGTAAAGCTCATTCTTGCATACTTTTAAGTTTAAGTGATAATGTTATGTTGCATGTAATTGACGCAAAAACAACAAAAGATGTATGGGATCAGTGAGTCAAATTATATGAATCAAATGATGTTAGTACAAGATTATATCTTCAAAGAATGTTTTTCTAGTTAAAAATACAGGAAACATAAAAGATATTAGACTTTACAAATCAATTTAAGTCTCTCAAAAACCAATTGGCAGCATGTGGGTCAGTGATTGTAGAAGAAGATGTTGTTATGACACTCCTTGGGAGTTTTCCAAAATCCTATTTTGGATTGGTAGTAGCATTGAGCACTCAAGCTAACCTTGATTTGCCTATAGTCATATTTGCACTACTTCAAGAAAAAATAAGAAGGAAGGATGCAATATTGAATGATGAGAATCCTAGAGTTGTTTCTTTCAGCAGGAAATAAAGGCAAAGCAAAGAAGAAAAGTGACAACAAATTTCATCCCTCCCAGTCCAATGTCTCAAAGAATGGTAAAGACATAAAGGAGGAGAAAAAAAAGGGAAATTGTGTTTAATGTGGGGTTCCTAGACATTTTAAGAAACAATGTAGAAAATGGTTAGCATGGGTAGAAGAGGTAAAGAAGAGGAAGGAAGTTGAAGATAATATAACTTCAAGCAACGATAAATATTAATTGTTTTCCATCTCCACGTCCCGAGATTCTAATGTTTCATATTGTTGGTATTTAGATTTAGGAGCAACTCAACACATGGCACCTCAGAAAGGTTGGTTTATGTCAATAATACCCAAAGTAAGGAATGCCAATCTTGGAGATGATATAAAGTTTGAGATGATGAGAATTGAAAATATCTCATTGAGGATGTCAAATGATGCATAGAAGAAAATTCAAGATGTATGGTATGTCCCTTCTCTAGAAAAAAGTATTTTGTCAGTGAGTAAGATTATTGATGCTAGAATAATTACACATTTTGAAAAGAAGGAATGTGTCCTAAAGGATGCAGAAGGAGTGACAGTTGCTAAGGGAATTAGAGATGGAAATTTGTACAAGTTATGTACAACGGTACCTGAAGAGGTGTTGACAACAACAGATAATGAAAAATCAGATTCAGTACTTTGGCATCATAGATTTGGACACACAAATATACATTCACTTGAAGTATTAAAAAAGGAACAACATGTGAAATTTCTGAATTTAAATTTTTCAGTTGAGTTGGGTGTGTATGAAGGTTGTTGCTTAGGAAAATAGCATAGATTCCCCTTCTCAAATAAAGGAGTAACAATAGCTAAGGACAAAATGGAGCTCATACATTCAGATATTTGCGGTCTAATGCAAATGTTGACACAGAAAGGGGCAAGGTATTTTATTACCTTTATCGACGATTTCTCTAGAATGACCTTTGTTTATTTTCTCAAAAATAAATCATAGACATTAGAAATGTTTAAGATTTTTAAAGCATTTTGTGAGAAACAATTAGGAAAACCTTTGAAACGATCTAGATTTGATAATGGACGTGAATATACCTCAAATGATTTCAAAAACATTTGTTCAAAAGAAGGTAGAAAACTTGAGTACATTGTTCCCTATTCACCACAATTAGAACAATGTGGCAGAAAGAAGGAACAAGACTCTTGTTTAAAGTGCCAGATGCATGCTTAAGAGTAGCAACTTATCTAATGTATTTTGGGTTGAAGTAGTTTCTACTATAACATATATTCAGATCGCGGTCTTAAAAATATATTGATTTAAGATTGCTTCCTTAGTGGAGCCATCCAATGGTATAGGGTTGTGGGTGCGGCATTGTCGGCAGGGCCAACCGCTTGACGACCTCTGTTGAGATGAGGTCCTATGTGATGTTTCTCCTTTCGAAGTTTGTAATGTTATTTTGGGCCAACCTTAATTATGGAAACATCATGTTGTATATGAGTCTAGGCCTTGTAGTGTTATTATTACTTTGAATAGGAAATTTTACAAGATACCTGAGGCAGTCCCACCTAGTGCTATTTCCTTGGTCTCTTCTAAGCAATGCAGGAAGGTCATGTCTCAGACGGGGAAGTTTGTATTATTCGTGATTCACTCTCAGAATGAAAGAAATATCATAGCCACATCTAGGGTCTCTGCGGTCAACCTCTCCACACAACAAAAGCAAGTAGATAAGGTCGTGGAAGAATACTCAGATATATTCTCCTCACCTACCAAGGTACCTCTGCACTACTTGATCAAGCACCCCATCGATCTAACCCCCAATGCACAACTGCCCAATGGTCCAGTCTATCGCCGCTCTCTGTTAGAGAATGTGGAGATAAAGTGATAGATCGAAGAACAAGGGGCACAACCGTCCCACCTCATCGCCTTGAGGGAGCCCAATCATGCTGGTACAGAAGAAAGATGGAACCTGGTGACTCTGCATTGATTACCGGGATCTAAATAAAATCACAGTTAGAAACCAGTACCCGATTCCCCAAATTGACGACCTCCTTGATCAACTCACGAGGGCCAAATACTTTAGTAAGATTGATTTGAAGTTTGGATACCACCAAGTCCTGATAGAACAAATAGATGTATGAAAGACCGCCTTCAAGTCAAAGGAAGGCATTTTTGAATGGCTGGTCATACCCTTTGTTTTGACAAATGCTCCATCCACTTTCATGAGGATGATGGACGATATCCTGCGACCATTCACCCATACTTTTGTAGTGGTGTATTTGGATGACATTCTCATTTACAAAAAGACTTGGGATGAACACTTGCAGCATATTCAGTAGGTTCTACACACCCTGTGGCAACACAAGCTATACGCCAACTTGGAAAAATTCTCCTTCGACATGGACAAGGTCCATTACCTAGGATACATTGTTGATCAACATAGCGTACATGTGGATCCAACCAAGATCCAATTCATCCGTGATTGGCCAGCCCCAACCACACTCACTAAGCTTCGAATCTTCTTGGGCCTTGCCAATTTCTACCGTAGGTTCGTGTTGGGATTCTCCCATATTGCATGGGCCCTCAACCAAATAACCAAGGGTGGTGGTAAGGAGATATTTACGTGGGGATAGTCCCAACAACAAGCATTTGATGATTTTAAGAAACACTTGTGATCAGCCCCAGTATGTTCACTACCAGACTTGCAACAACCCTTTAAGATCAAGAAAAATGATTCTGACTATGTTGTGGGTGTCGTTCTCACTCAACACGGCCACCCCGTGGCCTATCATAGTGAGATACTATCATATGATGTCCGTAAGTACCCTACTTACGACAAAGAAATGTACTCCATTGTTCAAGCATGTCACCAGTGGAGACATTACATTCTTGGGAAGGAGACAGTCATCCACACTGATCATAAGCCACTACAATTTATGCAGACACAAGGAAAATTGCAGAATGACCGCCATGAAAAGTGGTCCACATACTTGTATTAATTCCACCTCAACATCAAGTATAAAACAAGAAGCACCAACCATGTCACTGATTGCCTTAGCAGACTGTCAATCATGAAACTCACCACGGTGCTAGACTCTTGCGACCATGAGACCTATGGATGGCCCCAACTTTATGAGATAGACTCGAACTTTTCCACCAACTAGCAAATGTTGGGTGAAAACGCAGTTGTCGATAATTTCCATATTCATGATGGGTTGTTGTGTCATTTGGGCCATATCTGTGTTCCATCAAGCGAGCGAATGAATATAATCTAGGAATCCCACTACAATCAGGTGGTAGGACACTTCGGCATTGAAAAGACAATGGAGATGCTATATAAACATTTCTATTGGCCAAAAATTCGATAGGAGGTCAACAAGTATATCAGGTCTTGCACTACCTGTGTTATTGCCAAACTGACCACTAATGAACAGAGCCTGTACACCCCTCTTCCTACTCCTGATAATCCATGGGAATCCATCTCAATTGACTACATGCCGGCCTCCCATACACCAAGTGGGGAAATGATTGTGTTTTTTTGGTTGTTGATCATTTTTCTAAGATGGCGATTCTGGTTGTCTGCAAGAAGAGCATCACAACAGATGCCACTGCCAAGCTATTCTTTGAACAAGTCTGGGTACATTTTGGAATCCAAAAAACCATTGTCTCATATCAGGACAGTCTATTTTCAACATATTCTGGTCGAGTCTCTGGTCACTGCTAGACACCAAGCTCACCAAATCCATGACCTTCCACCCCCAGGCAAAAGACCAAACCGAGGTAATAAATTGAATGATTGTGCATATCCTTCGCATGTATAATTCCAAGAACCCTCTCACATGGGATGAGAGCCTTCCATATGTCCAACATAGCTACAACCGAGCCTTGCATATCTCAACCGGCCACAACCCCTTTCAGGTGGAGTTGGGATTCCAACCATTAGGTCCCATAGATGTTGCACTTCCCCTTGCGGTCACCTCGACCAACTCATCTCCTACTCCAACTGAAGCTGATAAAGCCACCTAGTTCATTGAGCAGATCCAACACATCTGCGAACATGTTCAAGATATCCTACATAAGTACAATGACAAGTACAAGAAGCACCATGATCAACATTGGGTGCCACATAAGTTTCACGTGGCGACAAAGTTTGGTTGAACTTGCAGAAATAACACCTTATAGGAACCCATCGGAAGATTTTCCCACTCCATTATGGGCTGTAAAACATCACCAAGACTATGGGGGAAAATTATTTTGATCTCAACATTCCTCCTTTCCTTGGCCTGCACCCAGTGTTCAATGTGGATCTCCTTCGCCCTTATTTCCCACCATTATTAGACACCTCAGAAGTAGAAAAACAATTGACACCAACATAGCTCAACCCCGACTGCATACAACAAGCATCCGATGATTATATTGTGGACACACATATCAAGGGAACTCAACAACAAAGGATCCAACTTTATCGAGTCATCAAAGCAGGGCAACTCCTACACCAAGGAAAGTGGCTCACTTGAGGCCAAATTCAACAAAAATTTCCTCATCTGATGGGGGAAATCAATGCAATGGAGACCATTTCTTCCTAAGGAGGTAGGATTGATCTAGGTGGATATCGTTGGCCACCCACCTTTTCCAATTGGATCAAAACAATTTTCTGGCAATTTTGGTAATTTACTATTTTTAGCAGTTTTTTGGGTCGTGAAACTTCTGGATCCGTTTTGAGGCCCTAAACGACATTTTTTGGGAAAACAAGGAACAACATGAACGTTCCTTCGATGTTTCCTCCAAAATGA
>JZKD02S1775698.1:5854-25959 GCA_000966675.3 Picea glauca
CAAATCTAGGAATAAAACAATGATAAGGTGAAGCGTGGTTATTAAAATATAGGATTTCATCCAAAAAATGTATGCATGAAGAAAACAATTGATCAGATGGCCAATACCCTTTAGTAGTTCAATCTCGGTGGGAACATACCAGACGATAGAGGAAAAGGATGAGATGGTCATGCTTTAGTTTCAGGCCATTCATCATCAACCACATGGATTATTGATGTAGGAGCCTCTAATCATATGGCCAAATCATAGGATTTCTTCACTTCCTTATAGCCACGTGTTGGTCCTTCCATTTTAATGGGAGATGATACCCCTGTTCAAGTATGTGGGAAAGGTAGAATTATTTTGAAAATGTACATTTTCATAATGTGATGCATGTACCATTGTTTTCCATAAATATAATTTCCATATATCATATCACACATTCATGTATCGAGAATAAAGTGGAGTTCACTCCAGATTCAATAGTGATTTTAGAAATTTTTGATGGATCAAACATTGTAGTTGGGGTAGCAGATTACTAGTCTGGGTTGTATAATTTTTCCCATTTCATTCCTAAATATCCTTATGATGTAATACTAACACATGTTAATGAATTCAATAGGTTATGGCAAGAGGTATTTGGTCACCTAACCTACTGCTACTTGCAACAACTTAGCAAGCAGGTTATGGTGAAAGGTTTTCCAAACATCAAATTTTATGATGGAGTTTCTCAAGGCTGCATACTTGGTAAGCATCCAAAAGAGAAATTTGAGAAGGGGAAGGCATGGATGGCCTCTTCTCCCCTTGAGATTGTTTATAGTGACATCATGGGACCATTCCCTCACCCATACATGAGTAGGTCCAATTATGTATTGAACTTTATTGATGATTGGTCAAGGTACACCTGGGTGTATTTTCTCAAATAAAAATATGAACTGTTTGAGTATCTCAAAGAATTCAAAACACTTGCAAAGAAACAACCATGGAAGGGGATCAAGATATTGCATACAGATTATGTGGGGGAGCATGTTGTTGATGATAAAAATCGCAACGAGGAATTCGCCCACAAAGTATTACTAAAGCCTATTATTTATAAGCTAATGATATATATAATACTAGTAGGTGGGACTCCCTTGTAGATTGGAGGATCAGATGAGGTTCTTATTTGATATTTGTGTTGTTGTTCGACATTGCTTACAGGGTCCTACGTGATTGATGATGAAATAGTGGTTTTATTTGCGACATAATAGCAAATGGATAATGTGTATTATGTGTTGGTTTTGATTGCTCTAAGCTCTAAATTATATATTGTATGAATGGCTTTTATTCATTGTTATCACATTGCTATTAGCGCCATGATTTGTTACATGTCGCACCTGCACAAATTATATGTTAGTCATGACAAAAGATAAAAGAAATATGGAAAAAATCCAAGGAAAAGGAGTTATCCTATACTACTATGCTATGCTACATTAAATGCAAGTGAAATTAAAAGGATTATTGTTAGTCCTAGATAAGAAAGTTAGTGGCTATTCGATGTATTGAGTTATATGAAGGCACATTCGATATGTGTTATGGTATGTTTGGCAATAGTTAATGTGATATGGGGTGGCGCACTTGGCAAGTAATGGATGTTAGTTTTGATGCATAGATTAATTGAATGGATTAATGGATGGTTGGATGGCGTGTACTAAGCAATTAAATGAGTAGAGGATGGAAGCAATGTGCAGTAGCAACGTGAATTTACTACACGTCACTCCATACCTCTCCCACTGGACGTCACCCTAGCTTGGCTATTGTTCAATTGTGTTTCGCTGTGGTTAAGCTCTGATTTTTAGGCGAGGAAAGAATTGCTTAACCAAGCTCGCATTTTTAAGGCTTTTAGGTTACATGTATGTCTTTTCCGCCATCCATGAACTCGCTTTGGTTATGAAATAGATATTGGCTCGGTGATGTATTGGTCTATGCTTTTCTTGAGACTGGCAACTATGTAAACTTGTGATATTTCTATGGAATGGTTGGTTGTGTGTATTCACTGTAAATGAAAAAATTGGATAGTGAAGTCACGATTTCATTGATGATTCTGTGTGGTGGAAGCCATGAAGGCTCTCTATTGTCTTATGGGTTTTGGTTGGAGGGTTTCATTTGGTCCAGACTTGTTGGTCATCTCCACACAGTTCTTGTAAACATACCTAATTGTATTTGGTGTTATGGGGTTGTTGTGTTTGATTTTGAACCACCTTGGGTCACTATTATCGTTTTATCTTGGTCATGGGCTTGTGTATGATTTTGGTTTCTGCATAGTTGGTTATGGTGGTTATTATGCCAAGATGCTTGCTTTAGGGTTGGTTGCTATTACATGGCTCTGCATTTTTACCAGCATTATTTTGTTTTTTGGGAAAACCACCAGGGTTATACCCATGCGAGTTCTCAGGTTTATTACTGGCCAGTAAGGATCCTCTGCTCCTCTATTCATAGTCTCTCCTACCTGGTGTGAATTGCCACCCTGTCATACATGTTAATGGTTATATGGCCTATGTGTCCATCATGTTGTTTCCAAGGGTTCTCGCCTGTTGTTGATATGGTCAACTCCTGTCTCCTTGTGTTTCAATGATCGAACGAACCCTTGACTATTTTCTTGTTTTCGATGGTACTGAGCCAGATTTTGATTAAATCATCAGTCACACTCTGTCGGTCATCTGGTTGACTGTTATAGTTGTTGGGTAGTATTTCCAGTGGGGTTGATTATTGGTTCGTCCTTGTTGATCGGGTTAATTACAGAGTTGATGGAATAACATTGACAATGGTTTTTATTATTGGTATTTAGTCGTTGCATTATGTATTATAACAGTCGAATCGATAGCTCAGCATGGTTAGTTGGCTGATTCAAGAAATGAAATGGGCACACAGTCGCCGCCTCTTGTGTTATAACAGTTGGATTGTTAACTCAACATTGTTTTATGGTTTGATTGGGAGTATGCCTCTTTGCGTTATGCGTTGGGTTGTATGTTTCCTACAACATGGTATACGTTGAAATGATGGTTGTTGTTACTGTGTGTTTTAATTGTCAATCGAGATTATTGCAATTTAAAATCATGATAGTTGTGACTTAGTTGTTTGGTGTGTATGTTTTATGGATATCGTGCATCGTATCAGAGATGGGCACATGTTTTATAACAATATGGTTTCATTACAAGTAAATTGTTAAATTGATTATAGGAATGGAATTGGGCACAATTTTAAAAGAACTTGTGTTTGTGTTTCATTTGAGGAAGCATTTCATGAACAATGGTTGATGTTTTAATGCTGAGAAGAGTGGAAACAAATGACTGTGTGTCCATTTGAAATTTGTTTTAAATATAATGGGACAAATGAGAGAAAACATAATTCTTATACAGGTTGTTTTGGAAGGCATGTTATTTTGAGTATGATGACACTGTGTTAAATATTTAAATGTGAACATTGAGCAAGTAAACACACAGTAATGGTTAAATTATACACAGTGATTGCTTAATTGATCACAGTAATTATTTGTTTAGTTTTGGATCATTTGCATTAAATACAAAATTGTTTTATGGATTACTTAATGGATTTTTCTAACAATATCCGTTCTTTTCCCCTACCACTATTTCACTTTTTCGTTAATTACAATCCCCTCGCATATCCCATATCCATTATCCACCCCATGTTCCTAAAATTTAATTATAGTTAAGAAGAACTCTGTATTGTAACAGTTTAAGATTGCAAGGATGGCTTATAGTGATATGTTCTTTGGTTTACATTACAGTTGATTGTTTGTTGTCGATGAGCAGTAACCATGATCTTTTCCCCCTCATTTTAACATTTTTCACTCAATACAACCCCTCACATATCCGAGAACCTTTGTTCACCCCCTGCTCATTGACAACGATTAAACAATTTGTATGGATTGGATTGCATGAGTCTGATATGTTGTTGAGCCAAAATTTATTTCATATTTTAAAAGAAGTTGTCATGTATGGTTTTTAAAGAGACTATTTGCTAATCAATTATGCATACATGAATGAGATTTTTCAATAGAGGTAGTCATGGCAAAGGTAACCGAGGAAGAGGTAATTGGAACAGGGGCCCTAGAAGGCGAAGATTCTCCATACACTTTGATGTTGACTCGCAAGAGTTAGGCTAGATATTTCAGGCTGGGTTTTTTAATTGGATTGGGCAAAGAGTGGTCCAACATAGGCCTGAAAGGCCTCCCTTGCAAGCCCCACAGGTCCCTGGTATCCCAGTGCCCCCTCATGTCTCATTGCAGCCTAAAGTTCCTGAAAATGACGGATGGCAAAAGATTGTCCACCTGGCAGTCTCCCAACATTGTGGCTGGCCCAATTTGTCTTTACCTACTCCCCTGCCTATCAATAAAATTGTCCAAGTTGCCTTTGTCCACTCACAAGTTCAGTATTCCCATGCGAGTAAAATGTTGAAAACTAAGGCCCACCATGCCCCTGATAAGGGAAAAGCCATTGTTGCCCCTTCCTCACCCTCCAATGGCTTTTATAAATCCGTGTCCTCCCACATACATTTGAGGGATGATTGCTCTAATGTGATTAGTGAGATTAGGCCTAAAGGCTCAGCCCAACCTAAGGCAAATTCAAAGAGATCAAAAGGTGACAACAACAACAAGGGAAGGATTGCATCCCATAGTGGAAAATATGGATTTTAAGTTTTTTTTAATTTATAAATTGATGATAACAGTTGACTTCTAGAATTTTGGACAACACATTATTTTTTGGATATATAAGTAATATATTTTGGAAATAATTTCAATTATTATTGAGAGAAATTGTCAAATATGAATGTGATGATGGGAGTCACTAGGAGGGATGTTTTGTTTAATTAACTAGTTGTGTTATGATTGTTAAAAGCTAAAGGGAGTCACAAGGGGTCCCACCTACTAGTTATTATTTATTTAAAGAACCCTTATTATGATTATTACTTTTCCCCCTTAACTAAAAAAGTTGGTTGAGTTTTTGTTAACTTAACTAATGAAGTAGTTCAACTACTTCAACCAATTCCAATTTTCTTAAAGGCAAAAGAAAAGGGAGGGACAAGAGGAGAATAGAAGGAGAAGCATATTAAGATTTTCTCTTTGAGTTTTTTTGATATAATTCAATTTTCATTCATTTCTTAATTCATTAGAAGCCTAATTCTTTTTTATGATAGCAGGGTCCTATTGTAGACAATAAGATTCAGGGTTGAATTACATCATTCAGACACTTGTTTTTCAGAGGTGTTGATCTATCTTTGATAGTCTGTGTAGACATGTCGGTTTGTGAATTAGTTTTCATGATTGACTAAGGCTATTGTGTAGAGTCTAGTGGGCAGAATATGTGGCAAGCTGATCCATGTTTTTAAGTTCAGTTTTTTTATTTTCTGTCTAAAGTCCTTTTGTATGTTTCATTGGGGACGTCTAAGTTTGACTTTGGTCCAAAACTTCCTCAAGAAATTTTGTAAAGAGAACGATTATTTGATGAATTGAAATGAAATAAAAGATTTCTTTATGTATCATATGTGTTGATTATTGACTTAGTGTCTTTACTTCTGTCTCTATATTTATTTCGGCATCTGATATGTTCAGAAAATTACATAAAAAATGATTTTTTCAACAAGCTTTTAATTATAAAAAAAAACAGCCTAAGCACTTGTAAACAATACTTGTGAATTAGGATATTCGTTTTGATGCTTATAAACACAGGGTGATATTCCCATCTATCTTGCTTTAGCCAAGTAGGATCTGAAAATGTTTGAGTTGATCATTTCATATATTTTCCTCAACACATGTGAGAAAGGATGTCCAACATCTTTGTGTAGAAGTATTGAGTTGCAACATACAATTCCATATACTCCACAACAAAATGGAGTTGTTGAGCATAATAACAGATCTTTGAAGGAGATGGACAAATGCATGCTACAATCTAAATCCCTTACTCCAAAGCTACGAGTTAAAGCTATTAACTATGGAGCCTACGTACAAAACTGTTTTCCTCATAAATCTTTTCAATGAGTCACTCCTTTCTAGGCTTGGACATGTAAGAAATTGAAAAACACGCATTTATGGGTTTTTGGATCTTGTTCTTGGGCACACATACAAACATAGAAGCAGAAGGATATTGAACCTCAAATTCAAGAGTCTATATTTATTGTAACACACCCCCTATCGAAATTTAAAAAATTTTGAGTTAATTTCCCCCCCTTAAAAAGGAACATCTCCAAATACCTTCATTAGCGAAGTGCAACCTGCCTCTCAATGAGCAAGCCACTCCCACCAGGATCTTCTTCAACCCCGGGCCCGAAGAGTCTAAGCTCTTCCAAATTCCCTTGGGAGTCACGAGTCACCCACAGTAACTCCTTCGGTGATCTCCCCTTCGGAAATCGGGATATCGCAACTCGGGAATTCACGGTTCACGTGATCATAATTCACATGCAAAACAAAACCCCGATCCCCGATGGTCAACGGGTCAATGTTTCGGATTTCAGAAATTTCCCTCTCGGGAAATCGACAAGTGTATTGTCGCTTTTCCCTTGCTCTCCAAATCGCCGAACCCCGAATCTCGATCCAACGCCACGTGGATTCCACTATGTCTCGTGGTCCCTCTTGCCACGTCACTTCAGGATTTCGCGGATCGCGAGTCCACGGCGCAATTGTTTCTTGCTATTGAAAACCCCGATGCTCCGACCTCGCGGGATCATGCGCCACGCGTCCCTGTTCTCATCGACGATTCCCGTTAAGTCGGGAAATCGCGACTCGCGATTTCACGAGGTATAAAATTCTTACCTCGCCAAACTCCGAATGCCGAAGCCCCGATGCTCCGGATTCGTGCCACCTGTCCTTGTCAAAATCGACGGTCCCTATTGACTCGGGAAATCGCTATTCGCGATTTCGACGGGCATGCAACTTACCTCGTCGAACGCCGAATGCCGAATCTCCGAAGTCCGATGGACTTTAATCCTCCTCGCCTGCGCTTACAGTTTGACTCCTGCATAGCTCCGCCTGGATTTGACGATCCTCGGGATTTCGAAAAACTTCACAGGGATCACAAGTCGTCGATTCTCCTCCTCTTGAGATCCTATCGGGGAATCCCGGATCGCGATTCCAGATGGTAAGAGTTCTATGTAATCGAGGGCCCCGATTTTCCGAACTCCGACTCTCCGGGATCCTCTACCACGAGTCCCTACTATTGGATGGCTCAGATCCTGTCGGGAATTCGCGAATCACGACTTCCTATTGCAACGGTTCTATACTTCCAGATTCTTCGATGGTTGAAATCCCGACGCCTCTCCAGAACCCTGACACGTGTCCTACCGAGATCAACGGCTAGGACTCTCCCTCTGCACACCAGATTTTAACTCCGACGCATCTTCTCGAGATCGGACGGTTGACGGTTAATTGGACCGAGATCTAACGGTCCAGATTCATTCTTTTTGGGCCTTGGAATTTACGATCCCAATTTCTCGTTGCTTAAGGTGATAGAGGATATAGGATCAAGGTATGTAACGCCTTCGTTACTCCCGTCAATCTAAGGGTCTTGAATGACTATGGGTCCTCCGACGAGATCTCATCCGTCGACTTATTTCACCTCACAACCCTACTTATCTTGGAACCTTAATAGGATCGTTCCTCCTCGCACAGGGTTAATAAGGCCTATGCATTCGAGTCCTTATTCTGGGTTCTTGGTGAGCCTTTTTAAGGCGGGAATCTCTGTGAAGAGATCCTTACCGGGACATTTCCAGAAGCGGATAAAGGAAGACAACTTCCCGAGAATGGCTGGTCATGTTTAGATTCCTTTATTCAACATAAGTTGAGCACGGCATCCTCAGTGTTAAGCATATAACCGCTCATTCATATCGAGCACTACACGGTCATTCTTTCGTTGAAATCATTTACAATTTCATAAGTTCTATGAGTTAACATCTACTCCATACCATCAATTACTACAGAGACATTCTTATACAGAAAACATTTACAATTCCGCCAGTCTATGAACATATGTGACAACATATAAATATTAAATGCAATATAAGCAAAACACTTATCAGAATACTTCACCAATGGAAGCAACTGCTGAGAGGGGTGCTCGTTTCCACCCAACCGTAGGCGTAGTGACTCCTGCTGGATTTACCACTAGCCACCCCCGAGATGAGACCACAATGTCCTGTCTTCCAGTGTCCAGGAGAGAAGGTTGCAATCCTTCCTCTCTGCGATCACCCACTCTGCATAAAATCGCCAGAGTTCCCCTCGCGTCTGCCCCCTTCAATCGTTCCAGCCATACGCCTTATCCTCTCGCGAGGTTGCGTGTGGCACGATTTCCCTCGCACTGATCAGGCCTGACGTCGCTACGGATGGGCGGTTCCCCATCCCATCCCTCATCAAGACGTCCGCCTACCAGTCTGCGAGCCATTAATTTTCAGGGCCAACGAGCTGCTTTTGGTTCTCCGGGCCAGTGGAGTCCAAATACGGTATTAAATTCTCAGTGGAAGTTAATGCCCCTTTTCAAGGTGCCCTCCACCACCATCGTGGTCTCTTTTCTGCACATCCCCTCTCAGCAGTTCTGCAATTAATTCCAACTATCATTTACATTCATTGACCTCTTCCGGCAGGTCCATTTACAACACACATTCACACTTATGAGTTTTGCCATAGTCCTTGGCCAGTTCAGTTATATTTACAATATGGGGGAAATAGGGTGTTACATTTATTGAGTATCCATAAAGTGTTAATGGGTATAGGTTGTTGAACCTTCTTACAAAATCTCTTCAATGAGAGAAGTGTTAAATTCGAAGAAGGCCCCATGCATGCCTTTCAGGAGGAACCTGTTGCAGATCCACTAGTTATGGTTGCTGTACACCTTTCATATTCATATCAGACTTCCAATTCAGATCATATTTTAGATGACGATGTGGTAGAAAGAGACTTATATGAGCGGGTCATTGAAGATCTGACACCGATACCAGTTTGGGCACAATAGACTCTACATACAATGATAGATTTAGTGGGTGATCCAACAAATACATGGAGGACTAGATCTCGGTTTCAGGGTGATCCAACAAATACATAAAGGACTAGATCTCAATTTTAGGGTGCTCCACAACCACTCTCTATTGATGATCCTTTTCTTCCCGTTCATTGCTACATCAGATCCTCAGTCTTATCCAAAGGGTGTAGGAAATTCTTATTGGGAGGCTTCTATGGATGAGGAATGTAATTCTCTCATCTGAAATGAAACTTGGGAGTTGGTTCCACTTCCTCCTGGTAGGAAGCTTGTTCGATATAGATAGATATACTAGACTAAGATGGCAGTAGATGGGATTGTTAGCAAGAACAAAGCTCGACTTGTATCTAAGGACTTCTCACGGGTTCATGGCATTGACTACACATAGACCTTTGCACCAATTGCAAAGATGGACTCCATCATATTAGTTCTAGCCATTGCAACAACCAGATGTTGTGAGGCTCACCACATGGATGTGAAGAGTTTCTTTCTTCACAAAGAACTTGAGGAGGAAATCTGTATGGAGCAACCACATGGATATTTCCAGGATTCTTCACTTGTTTGTAGGTTGGGAAAGTCTTTGTATGGCCTCAAGCACGCACCATGAGCCTGGTATGCAAAGATGGACTCCTTCTTGTTGTCACAAGGATTCTCATGATAACATTCATATATGAATGTGTATTTGCTAAGACAGATGGACTCCTTGCTACTAATAGTGCTTTATGTCGATGATTTACTTATCACAAAGAGCTCGACATCATCCATTACTTCAATAAAGTTTGCATTACATGACAAGTTTGTTATGACAAATATAGGATTGTTGTATTATTTTCTTGGACTTGAGATTAACCAGTCTGATTTAGGGATCAAGATGGCACACTCCAAGTATGCCCAGGATCTACTTATCAAGTTTTAGATGATATATTGTAATCCGAAAACATCACCATTTCGTTTTTGGGTGAAGCTTAAGGATGGGGGTACTACACCTTTGGTGGATAGTACTTGGTATGGGAAGTTGGTTGGAAGTATTCTTTACCTCATTCATACTCGACCAAACATCTATTATGTATTTGGATTATTTTGTAGGTACATGCAAGCACCTCATGAGATATATTGGAAATCTACTAAGAGAACTATTCTATATGTGAAGGGTACTACTAGTTTTGGTATTCACTATGTTGTAGGTTGCACACTAGATCTTGTTGGTTATACAAATTTAGATTGGGTTAGCATTGATCGCAAGTCCACATCTAGTTATGTTTTCATCTTTGGCTTAGGACCTATATGTTGTTCAAGCAAGAAGCAGTCAACTATTGCTTTATCATCCACTGAGGCAAAGTACAGGGGTGCAGTGAATGTAACTACACAGGCTATTTGGTTGTAGAGTATTCTTATAGAGTTTGGTCTACAATTCCACCATCCAATTGTCATATGGTGTGATAATCAAAACGCTATTCAGATTTCCATAGATCCAATACATAGACAGAGGACCAAACACATAGAGATACACATGTACTACATTTGGGGGCTCATACATGATTGGGTTATCCCACAACAATACTATCCATCAACAAATCAGGTTGTAGATATCTTCACCAATTCCATCACATAGCAGTGGTTCAGGGACTTACATGGACACTTGGGAGTGGTGGAGACTTCCTAGTCTTCTTATCAACATCCTCATTTGAGGGAAGGTTTTTTCCCACGAGTTTTTCCCTCTTTCCTCACTTCATGAGGATTTTTCTTATACTTGGGTACCTAATATGGCATCATTTTTGCTGGGACCTAATTGTTTTTGCATTATTTTCACCCAATTATGCTTATGGAGGGGTGTTAGAGAATATTTTACATTCCTTTAGCATTAATCTATCACCTAGGTACTTTAGGGCTTGGTCTCATGAGTCTAATGATCAAATTTTGACCAACTAATCCATAGGAGCACTCTATCCCTAGATTTAAAGGGGAATATGCTTTATAAGCTAGTGAAACACTTTTCTCTTCTTTTCCTTTGATTTTAGGAGTTTAGAAAGCACTTTCCTCTACTTTTTAGCTTTAAGCCAAACCAGGTTCATGCATTCACTCATGCAATTCAAATTGCTTCTCTTTTAATTCGAATTGCCTCGTGTACTATGTTTCTCTTCTTCAATATTTGAGTAATTAATGAGAATTTAGTTGTGCAGTTAAAAACTTTTCTTCTTCTCACTCTCCCCTTTCTTTCTTTCTTGCAAATAGCTAAGAGTATTGTTATTCTTTATATTTATAGATCTATTTGATCTCTTTCAAGTGATCATCAAATTTCACAACCCTGACCATTAATTTCATGCCTCTAAAAATCAAATGACTTGGTGTTTCATGTCAAATACTACTTCCATCAATGATCATAACTATGAGTGTAGTCAATCCTATATCATTTTGTGTAAGACCACAAAACTTATACAATGTGTCTTTGCAGTTAAGAATTCCCTCTACAACAATATCAAAATCATTGTTAATATCTTTGACAACAAACCTATCAAGTCAAAACTCAATTGTTTTTCCAGTTGGTGTGAGTTGGGGTATAAACAACATATTAACAATAGATTTGGTATATGTTAAACATTAATGATTACACTATTTTTTATAATCAATCCCACAACAACCAATGACAATAAGTGCATAATCATATAAAACAAAATATCTTGTGTTCCTTCTCTTTACTTATTGATGAAAAGAGGCAAGCACATGGTGTGGACAACCGTGGTCCACTATCCATTCTCTTAGAGAAGTGTGAGCATGCATAACCTAAGAAGAAGTAACAAAAGAGGTATAATTATCACCCTTTTTCTTCTTGAATGTGTTGTGGTTGATCACCTGGTTGGTTGGTCTATTGGTTTCCTTCAAGCTTCTTGACATCTCTTCAGGGTCAATAGTCTTCTTCCAACAAATATTCTCAATATGTCCTACCTTGACACAACATTGACAAGACTTCTTATTCTTACCCTTCTTGGTTGGTTGATGAGTTTTAGTCCACTACATCCCATTGTTGAGTAGAGCATCGTGATTTAGATCACAATCTCATCCATGGCTTCTTTTTGTGTTGTCATCTTGACCTCTTTCCCTATAATGATATCAACCATTTCCCTTAATGAAATTGGCCTATTGCTTGCTATTAATCTGAACTTCATTGAGAAAATTTTCTTGTACCCTAATAAACAAAGTATAGAAAGAACCAATGGTATAGTCCTTACCATCTTCTTTCCTTGAAGTCCAAATTGCATGGAATGTGCAATTGAAAACATCATAATGTATTTTTAAGTTCACGAGGATCAATATTATCAATTGGTATTCCTTCTTTGGGAAATATTTCCCACATTCACCTAGGTTTAACTACAACTCATTAACACAAGATAAATAATCCTCAATGATTTCAAAAGAGAGAGGTTCCATAGAAATCAAATATTTCTCAAGCTACATATAACCTAGCTTTTGGCAACCTTATCAAATAACTTTTTCAGTTTCTTCTAGACTTCATTTGGAGAGTCGAGCCCACCGGCTTGGTATCAAATATCTCGTGATATGTAGGTTGTCATAACACCTACCACCTCATCCTTCTTTCCATTGAGAAATAACTTCTCGTGATCATATTTCAAATCAGAAACACCAATCTTTGTACACTACGATAATGCTTTTCTCTTCAGCAAGGTCTCCATATCCTAAGCCCACATGCCATAATTGTGCCCATTGAGAACCACAACCTCTTGATTACAATTGATCTTACTTATATAAAAATTTATTTAGAAATTTCAAGTCCCAACAAGTCAATTTCTTCACAAATCCAACTTCTCAAGAGCACATATGATCCAGTCGACTATTGGTGACCACCCACTTATTCCAACTAGCTCCTCTTGTTCATTTTTAGTTCAACACGTTCTTCTGTACTTCTTTGTAATTGTGGGTTCTACACTTTTGAGGTTTTTTGAAGACCTACACATCTTCCAGGTGGATATTGGTGCCCTCTCACCTATTCCAACTGGATTATTTTGTATGTTTTCATGTCAGCACATCTTGATGTACTTCCAGGGCTGTTTTGGAGGCCTAAACAATGGTTTTTTGGCTCACCATAGTCAAATTGTAGACGAAGTCATAGTTTGACGGAGAAATGTGTATTTCTCTAAAAGACCTTTCCAACGAGATATCACGCATCTAAAACGGAGGTTGTATACAAAAGTTACTACTCCGGGAAGTTGAGGTACCAACTTACCCACAGGGGCCCACATGACTTTTGATGTTTCACCTCCTAGGGTTAGGTTTTTGGATGTCTATGGTTTTGGCATTCATGAGTAATATCAAAAAGGCCTCTAGAGCCTCATTGTAATTCATTCTTCTCATACTAATGCGCATAGCATCTACATCTCTTCTCAGATATAGCTACCACCATTCGAGCAAGTGTTTCAGATCTATTAGTTTTACAGTTTCAGCCTATTTCATTATTCAATAGAAGATATTGTTCACTGGATATTTGTGTTATTCTTCATATCTATGTGTTTATTTTATTCAATATGTTAATCAGTTTGTTCCGCTCCTAAATCCGGATCAACATAATCATCCACGGTTTTTCATGTGATGCAACAACTTCCAAACACCTTTTAGCAATTAGAACCAAACTAGGATATTCAAAATGTAGAACTTTGATACCATGTTGGAAAACAAGGATATTTCATAAGTAGATAACTGAGAATCCAAGAAGAGTTGGAAGTGTTAAAAAACACCATTATAACATTGAAGAACAAGTAACATATTAATACATCACAAATTTGAGTGTATGATAGAGCGATCTAAGAGATCATCTATCTATACTTGAATGTGTAATCAATTTCCCTAAAACCATGTTGATATGGTAAACTTGGATCATCCAAGTTAACCTTAAAGAAGTTAGATAAATCCATCTCTACGGCCTTCCTTTACACCAAGTCAGTTACTTGGCTCAGTTGGGATCACTTCAGTGGATCCAATTCAACCGATGGAAATTGTCATAGTCAACTAGTCGACCATATAGTGGACTATCAACTCACTATCTAGGTCACAACCACTGACTCCAAATTTGGATTTAACCTTAGGTTAATAACAACTTAAACAATAAACTAGCACATTTAACACAATATAATCAATTACATGCACAAATCGGTGGCATGTAGGGCATCCTACCCAAATCCTAAATATGCGTTCAACACTACCTAACCCTAAACATTTTTTATGTCCCAAAGCATGATGGGATCAAAAATGGATTTGGTGTAAGGATCTAGGAGCTTAGTTAAAACTAAGTTGTTGAAATGAACTATAAATGAGCTTGGAAGCTTAGGCATTGAGTTTGTAAGATTGAACTGAACTTTGCATTAGAGTTATCAAAATTGGATGTTGAAGACATGAACTAAATGTTGTTAATGAACTAAAGATTAAGTCATTAGGACTAGAGATTGAAGAGTTGAACTAAACATTATTGATGAGAGAGTGTTGAAACTATCAAAATTGGAAGCTAAATAGATAGATTGAATATTACTCTGTTGGTAATTTCATCGTCTATGTGAGGAGTGTTGCTTATCAAGATCTATTTTCATTGATTCACAACTTTTCATATTGTATTTATTTAAATTCTATGTTGCGCAAGCATGAACTATGGTGTATGGAAAGCAAGCAAGTCCTATATATCTAGGCAAAGCCTATATTGAGTTGGCCTTTGAAAGCCAATTGATATCATATATATCTTAAAAAATATGTCACTAAGTTGTTGAGCTAACTTTCAATAGGGATGAACTCTATAAGGTTAGATTGGTAGCACGTATTTTGCAAACAACCTCAATCAATTTGAAGACACAACAACTACTTAAACCTCATATAAACACTTTATTGTATTATCATGATGGAACCAGTAGAGCTATGGCATTGGAACAATATTTTATCCCATAATTCATTGTTAAAACAATCGCTATGGATCAATGAGTTGGGTGGAGGATGTCACTCTTGAATGAGTACAACATGATTTAGACAGATCCTTTAATTATTTTCTAAGGTTGATGTATATCAATGAACAAGCTAATTGTTGATTTCTTTCTTTTCTAATAAGCCATATGTTCTTCTAGGTTTAAACATGTTTTCTTGAGGTAGAAGTATGCATAGTTGTTTCTTATACAACCCCATCCATTATGTGCCAACCTTATTTGATATTTATTACTTTTTAGATCAAATAATCAATATCTTTTATTTTTTATTTTTTTATTTGATATGCACATTGTTCACTAATGCTTTGCTTTTGCTATGATGGGCTATCATTATGATAAAAGGGGTTGCCCTCCACATTTTGCATGCATCTAAAGACAACATGTACATCCAAAAATCACATCAAACATGTGAACGCAAAAAAACTAACACACAAGTCTAAGATTGGTAAAGAAAGACTAATTATACTAATAGTACCACAATGTTGACGAGGCAAAATTCTCCCTACAACAGCAAGGGGTACTCCTTGGTACACAGTACCAATTAGATTATGCATTGTTTGGTTTAGGAGACCCATCCAAAATATGGCCCGGTTGCGATTACTAGTTATGAGGGTGGAAATGGATGGTTATGCAATTTAAAGATGCAAATGAGGACTATGTATAAAAATAAATTTAATCTACTTCTAATCTATCCTATCCTATCCTAGCTAGAAGCGAACCATAGTAGCCAAATCAGTTGTAAATGAAACTAAACTCTGCTAGAAACCCCACACAGATAGTTGAAATGAAGGTGCAAAGTTAGAAACATGAGCATACATACACATAACCAGAAAATCCTATATTATATTTCTGCATGCATTGACAACTCGTGAGCTCATGACTTAGAAATATAAGAAAGAATAATTAATACTGCAAAATGACATCGAATGCATCAGATTAGTCTGTAAGCAAACAATGTCCTTCCATTTCATGTGAACAACATAAATTCCACTTGAAATGGTTCACAACAAAACAACCACACAAACGAAAGCTATCAAAATTCTGTCATTACTGGCTTCCGTGGCATTCTGTCATGGGGATCTATGTAATGACTGAGATCGGGTTCCCTCTTGTTACCTGCAATTTCTCCTCTTGTTCTTGCACGATTTTTCCTAATGCTTTGTCATATACGAACTTCTTTAGGTTGGGTACCTCATTTGTCCTGAATGGAGTATAGAGTCCAAAAATTAGTCCACTGAATTGTGTATCTCTACTGGAATCAACTATTGATATCTTAGGGATATCAGTGTCCATTGGGACTGTCTCATTGTTTCTAGATTCCTCGTCTGTGTTTCTCTTCTCTTCCTCTACTGCTTGGTCCATTGCTTCCTTCTCTACTCTTTATGTTGCTTATGCAGTTGCATTTTTTGTTGCTACCTTTTTCTCAACTTCCTTCTCAGAAGCTTCCTTTGTTGTGACTTTTGTTTTAGCTTTAGCTTTGGCTTCTTTAAAAATTTTCCTCTTTTACTCAATGGCATCATTCTTTTTCTTATGAGCCTTCTCCTTCTTCCTCATCTTTGTATTTGCCAGTGTGTCTTCTTCCTCTATTGATCCTGATTATGCAAAAGTGGAAGCAAGAGACACCCTTTTTTCCGCGTCTTCCTCTGATTCTTTTTGGATTCTTCTCACGCTTTATTCTCATCTGCAATCCTCCCTAAGGGTTTGCCTCGTCTCTTGAAGGTGACATCATCGTAAGTTCTTGCACTGCGATGTACCTCCTCCTCTTGATAGACTTCTCTTGTGTATTCCCAAGGCAAACATACCTTATTTAAATGTTCTTTAACGACCCCCTTTGAGTCGTGTCTCCTGAACCTCTTCTCTCCAAAATGGTACGAGAACAAGGTGTTTACTTCTTCCTGGGATTGCTTGGTATTTGAAAATGAGTGGAAATCAATGTACAATGGGAGCAATGACCATATGTACAATGGGAGGTATAACATTCCTCCTAGTCCATGGATCACCGTTTGATATGCCACCTCTTGGAGTACTAGCTTATCTGGTACAAACCGAGGGAGGAGATGGGGGGATTTTGCGGTGTCGTACACCCTAATATAAGTACCATGCTCCATAAGGTACCAATCCTTGATCCTTTTTATGACAACTATTGCCTTTTCAGTCATACATGGGATTGGCGTGCAAAATATGAACTCATACAGAGGAGAAAAAAAGTGCTCACAGATACTTTAGTTCATGTCCTATACTTATGCTCCCAGAGCACTTTGTAGTATATATAAATGGCTTCGTCTAATGGTTTCCATTTCCACCCCATCTTTGGGTATTGGTGGGCTATGCACATGATGTCCATGGGGTATGAAGACACATGGAAACTCGGGAAAGTTAAATGATAATCCTTCGTCCACACAATAATAAATCAGTGGCATGTATGACAGGGAAAACAAAGAGGCATCTTGTTCCCTGTATAACTTGCATAGCATGGCTACCATGCATTGGTAAGGCCTTATTAGCACAGTCGTAGGGTACCCTCCCTTGGGTCTAATTTTGAATTTCTTGTTTAGCTTGTACCATCTAGGAAACAACTCCTTGGTTGTGTGTTCGAACTCAGTGACAAATTTGTTGTCCATCTTCTTAGTTCCCTTCTCGAGATGATAACATTTTGCTAATTCTTTTGGTCAAAACGATGCTATGGGATCCATTCTAGAGTTATAGACATATATGTTCCCCAAATCTACGTGCTTTAGAATCCAAGTGATGGCATCGACACAAGGGAACATAGCAGCATGGGTTGCTACTCTGAATATTCCAAACCTTTAATGTTCTTGAAAATCTTCAGTTCATCCTGGTCTTCGACATCAGTGGAGAAGTTATGGTTTTTGAACATCTAATACACATTGCCCCATATGAGTGCATCCCTTTCCCTATCTAAGAGTCCATAGGTGTTGTCATACATGACCCCTGGTTCATCTTCAATCTGTCGACCACTACTAGAGGCCTCGATGGATAATGCCTTGTTGATTGTTTTCTTTCTTAGAGACATGTTTGAACCTACAAAGTAGAAATGTGATTAGTATAAAGAAACACATAACTAATCTATAAAAATAATTTCTCTAAGTATCTTCAAATACATGAAGATTCGCTTGAGAGCTAGAGAGGAAATTGGTTTAAAAGATGCTAAAAAGGTCAAACGGAGAAGTTCTTACGAACAGTGTCGATGATTATCAGAGGTGTTTCTGTTAATTATGCAGAAGGTTTGGTAAGAAAATCGGAGAAGTTGATAAAAAGTCCTTTGATTACCATCGGGGAAGTTAATAAAAATTCCTATAAATACAATCAAGGAAATTAATGGGATGGTCGCCGATGGAACCTTAAGTACGCCGGCGGGATTGGCGTGAAGTACTTTGAAAAGTCGAAGTATTATTTGGGGAAGTTTATATAAACTTCATTGATAACTATCAGGATAGTTTGTGGGGAGGGTTTTGTCTGAAGTAGAGAAGTTTGTATGGAAGACTCTGAATAGAAATGGAAATTGCATTGAATTCAAGTTTTGGCGCAGGGTTTGGTTCAATTTACGAGGCCGATAGGTTGGATTAAGAAAGGTCTTCGTCAAATTTTAGGTGTGGAACTGCTCATTTTGGTTAAGATTTTTTTGTTAATTCCTTTAGGGTTTGAAACATGGGGGAGGGTTTGACCTTGGATGCTATCATTCTATGGAAGAAAAGGGTCGTAGGGAGTGTGTGTGACACTCGTGGGTTTCATAGGGTGATCCTATGGCTCTGGTGGCTATGGTGAAAATAAATGAGGTGAAGTTGAGGATGAGAAAGGGGGAAACTGTGTGCGGAAGTGGAGAAATGTCATCGTGAAGGCCTTGGGTGATCCAGTTCTAAAGGTTAGAATTAAAAAGACCTAACCCTAGAATTTATAACTAGAAAAAGCATGGATGTAAGACAAAGTTAAGGCTTACCTAGTGATTTTCTGACACATGGAGGATGTTGGTTGGTTGGGGGTGAGGAGCTTTGGGCTGAGCTTGTCTTCGCTTGAAGATTGCTCTCCTATCCTCTAAGTTCAATGAAACAATAAGGGTCGAGGGCGAGTTCTTATTTATAATTTTTGGGCGAATTTGATCAATAATGCAAATGGGCGGATAATTTTAAGCCGACAGAGTTGGTGACAAGTCCTTTGATGTGCATCAAAGGACTTGGTGGGAAAGTATTCGATACACATCGAAAGACTTGAGATGAAGTACATTGAAGTTCATCAGAATAGATTGAAGTAACTCCTTCGATGTATTGGAGGAGTTAATACAAACTTGAGTGATTTAAAGCCTTCTCGATGAGGATTTGCATATCCTGCAAGATTTCCATTTAAAGACGAGAGGTTTTCATAGGGCTCAAGGTTTTCTAACTCCTCAAAAAAATATCCTCAGCTTCAGGGTACTCTTGTCAATTTTGGGTGAAGATTTTATTCATATCTTGCAAGCTTTCTACTCAAAGACTTGCAATCCCCACAAGATTTCATCCTTTATTAACACTACATTTCCAAGCAAGGTCTATGTCCTGCAAGCTTTCCATTTCAAAGACTTGCATAACTCATAGGGATACACCCTACCCTTGGACAACTCACATGTTATATAGATCTATCAATTTAACAATGAAAGCAAGAATATACACTCCATTTTACTCATGAATTCAACCATTCCTTCTAGGCATTCATATTTACTAATTAAACCATAAAACATTGCATTTGCATCATTGCTCATACATTAAACATATCAACTTAAATACTTATATGTTCAGTGAAATATGTCCACCAGCCAATTGATTGAGAGAGGAAGTCTTTCCTCCCAATCTTAGGCTATGCTACAGAGTGCCTTCCTTCTGCATGCCAAGCCATGATATCACAAGCGAATTGATTCAATTGACTGTCAAACTAAATGATCTGGGAAGGTTACTCTCCTTCACTCCAATGACAACAACACAAGTTTCCCTCTTCCCAATGAGCTCAGAGCCTCCACGGGTTTATTAGGAACCTCTCAATTGGATTTCCTTTGCACAATGGAGTCCCTTCTATGTTATACAATCCCTTGGTGACCTCCCCTTACTAGTGTCGTTTTCTTCGTAGCAAGCACCAAGTC
>JZKD02S1775698.1:25969-38590 GCA_000966675.3 Picea glauca
GAATTACATTTTTATTGTTTTGAATTCCTAATATGTGGTACATTAATCTTGTTAATGTCTATGTAAAGCATTATGCATATGTCGAAGTTTTGATCATAAAACCATATGTACATGTGTGCACATAGTGTTTCTCTTAATAGTTAAAAAAAACATTTTAACCAAAATAAGTCTTACAATTTGATAAATCCAAGTGCACCCAATATTTGATTGAAACCTCCTCTGCTTTCTCACATTCTTCAAGCTTAAGCGCTCTTAAACTTACTAATTTATTAAACCTTTTGAGCACTTCTCTTAATATCCAACAACTTTAACATATTTATTCAAAATTAAAATTTAACATATTTATTCAAAATTAAAATTTAACATATATTTGATCAAAATAGTACAATGAATTTAAATCTAATATAAAATAATACAAACAAAACACATAATACATCGAATAAAATTTAATAAAACTAAAATGAAGTAGAAAAATGTTCACGTAGTACATACCAAAACAACTTGAAAAACACAAACCAAATAAGATTCAATGTAGTAAACTAACTTGAAAAACACAAACCAAACAAGGCTGCGTGGCAGCGCAGTCCCTACCAAGGCGGTTAGAAAGCAAATTGTGGAAAATGGGGTCGAATTTTAAATGAAACAAAGTGTTTGGTGCAAAATGTATATCAGGGAAATGTTGTGCAAAATGTATATCACGAAAGATAGGGAAAAAGTAAATGACGGTCGACAAGCACAACAACGTCTAATTTTTGAAAGTATATAGCAAACCTAATTTTTTTGAAAGTATATAACAAAGTAAAAAATTTGTTGACAGTGCAAAATTAAATTTGGAAATTTAAATGCATTTTCCATATGGACTAGTGAAAGATAAAAATATATGATGACATACAATTAATAGGAGATAAGTAATATAAAAATTTAAATGCATTTGTGAACATGGGGTATATGTAAATGACGCTTGCATTGTTGAACGCCATTTATTTTGAAATATATAAAAAAAGAAAAGTGTGTAACATATAAAAGAGTAGATGCATTGGCCATACAGACTGTTGAAGGATAAGAATAAAAGTCTAACATATTAAAAAACAAATGCATTTGTTATATAGAATGCGGAAAGATAAGAATAGAGTCTGTAACATATAAAAATTTAAATGCATTTTTTATTTCAAGTATGTCAAAAAATGAAATTTTGTTACATACTACTGCAACTTTTGAAATATACCAAAAAATTAAAGTATGTTACATATAAACCTGAATTTCAATGCGTTTGTCATGTAGACTGGGATTGGGGCTCCCGCAAACCATTAGAGAAATATGTACAAGAAACAGGATTGTGGAAAGTATATAGAGTGCAATAGCTACAAAAGAAAATAAATGAAAAGGTATAAGTGTTTGCCTATACCTCTGTATTTAAGAAAGTGGAATAACCGAGCTAAGAAACAAAGAAAGATGCGATGACTAAACTTACAGTGAGGGTACACATGAGCGCTTTGGCTATTTTCTTGCGGTTGTCGTTTCATTGATGTCAACGACGACTGCGGTTTCAAGGATGTTCTCCACGGCTATTGGAATGCCGAGAACTACCTGTTGTCTTTCGTTGGTGGCCTGTTTCAATTTCCTTTCAACCCATTCTTCAATGTAGATTCTCATTTGGGTGACGTTGATATCATTCTGGATTTTGATGTTGAAAACTTTGTTTTCTAATTTCTGGAAGTCGATAGAAAGATTAGAGAGAGCTTGATGAATTTCCTCATTCTGTACTGCATATTTGACTAGCCAATCATGGACGTGAGCTTGATAAAATTGAAGGATGCTGTAAAATTTTTCCAGAGACAAGGTATTCAACCTAGCAACCTGTTTATCGAACTCTTGCCTGGTTAAGGGCAAGGAGTTTGCGATTAAGAGGGGGTCTTGGAAGTCGTTGGTTTTCCCTGCTAAGTCTATATTTGACAGTTTTGTGAAGAATTTATCTTTCTTCACTATGGCTTGTTCACATGACTGAACAATGAGACGCAGGTTCTTTACTTTTTGTTTCCAACATGCATTGAATTGGTCGATCCAGTTTTTGGATGGAAGATCTTCTACTCTTCTTTTTGTTTTTGTCATATTGTTGACAATCTTTCCAAAAGGGATGACCATTTTTAAAAAGAAATTTTCTTCATCTTTTAATTCGGCTTGCAAAAGCTCGAGCAAGCTATGTGCCTTGGTTCCAAGGGAAGCGATGGTTTTTGATCTTTTCAATGCCTGGGTAACCAGTTCCATTCTTTTTTTTATATTGTTCTCCACATATCCTTTACAGGATGCGAGCAGGGTGGAGGATGCTTTTACATTGGGTGGAGGGGTGCTAGGCATGTCTATTGCCAAAGGATCGACAAGCAATGTCATAGGAATGAAAGCGTCTTCCAATTCCTTGACTCGGTCCTTCAGTTTGGCATTCTGGGTCTCGATGCGTCCAATGGAATCATGAAGTGCTTCTCTAGTCATGGAGTGAAGTTGACAGATTTGGGACGGCTGTATGTTGGCAACGTCAACCTCTGAATGAGATTTGTCTTTGATATTTTTAACATTTTTTTTTCTCAAATATCAATCTTTTGTTCTGGCTATCAAAAACAACGCTCTGGAACACGAAGGATTCATCTTCGTCAAAATTTTGGGTAACGGATATGTCCATTAGATGGCTATGGTGGATGTCATCTTGGGGTTGATCAAGGAAGGGGAACATGGCATCCAGATCAATGTCAACTTCCATGTTCTAACTCTGAATTTCTGGCTCTTCTGCCTGACCCACATTTTTTTTCTCTTCTTCTCTACTGGAAGCTTGTGAGAACTATCAATTTTAGAGTGAGGAGGGTCGTTATCTCCTCCTTCGTTTGAAGAACTTTGGGTTTCTTTATTGTTGTGATGGGCCGTTGGAGCGATGCTCCGAGGTGTCATACTTTTTGGAGTGGTATTTGCGGATTGAACACTCTTGTCACTAGGGCCTTTCCCCTGTTGCGTGTACAATTTAGTGTAGCTTTGCACTGTCTCTATGTCGTCGGTATCAGAGGCAGGACCGTCACTGTCTATGTTTTTGGGCAGGTGTTTATTTACAAAAAAATCGTCAAGGCCAAGTGATTGTAAATGTTGTCTAAAAATATCATAGGGGTCGAATCCTCTTATGTCTTCAGCATATCTGAGGTTGGAGATGCTAAAATGTGCTGTGAAATCATCAATTTTGTTGACGTTTTTCAAGACGAACTCCCCTATTTTCCAAGGCAGAGGAATGAACTGTTTTTTTTCTTCCTTTGGAACAGATGCAACCAGTAGTTGTATTGACATGCTACTTCTGCAATAAAAATTATGTCCGTAACGTGAAATAGAAGGAGAGCATGTTGTTCCGTGGAGCCAAAAATTCTTATGACAGTTTAATTATCCAAATGTTGGAGTGTCCCCTTATTGTCCAAAAAAATAGTTGTATGTTCAGATTTGCGGGGAGCATTTTCTCCTAACAACAAAACTTTGAAAATAGACAAGAAGCCATTAAAAACCTCATAAAAACAATGGGAAGCCTTGTGCTTCCACAAGGTCTGTACCAAAATGTTACTGGGTGGAATTCGTAGTTGACTTTTTTGGACAGAGACAGTTGTGGAAATTGACAGGAATGTGCTATTGCAAAAACTAAATAGGATGACATATAAAATTTCTTTTCCCTTTTGTAGCTTGACAATTGGGAAGAAACTTCATGGGAAATTAACCTGCCCCAATCAAAAAGGGCTTGTTCGTTGACTGTGAAATACAAAATATAAAGAGCCATGCAGGAAACAGTACCTGTGGACTCCTGTCCCATTATTCTTGTAAACAACCAGGCAATTTCCCGAAATGGATTTCTAAATGAACTAACCTGCATACTTGTAATATCTTCAGGAACTAGATTCATCCTTTCCAAAAAATGGGGCAAGAGGTCTAATCCGTTATTATTCTTTTCTAGGAACTGTTTGCAATCTTCTCCTTTGAATGTCAATGTTGGCTCGGGCAATTTCAGCATCTAGCGGAAGACCTGAGGTGACAAAGAAACAGAAGAGTCGTCATGCAGTGGAATAATTCTTTGCTCTGCAATAAATTTATCGACGCACCAAGAGACTAGGTCCTTACAGTCAAAAACCTCAAGGACACAGCCTGCATGAGAAATCCCGGAGGTCCAAATTACTTGGTTCTCTACGGTAGGGGTTGAGTAATAAGAAAATTCCATGGACCAGTGGAAGTTCTGGTCCTCACGCCCAAAGGTGTTCACTGTATCTCCACATAACTGGTGCCGAGTTGATGCCATAGGTTTATGAGAAGGTTGCTTTGCTGCAGATGATGGTTTAAATGAATTGTTAGAGTGAATAATGTAACTTTTTGCTAAATCTTGGTTAAATGCTTGTGAATGGAAAATCTCCTCGAGCCTTTCGTTGATTAATGACAACCTGTATTCGTGGTGCATGATGAACTGTTAGCAGTAAAATTTATTTATTGCATATTTAGAAATGCGAACATGGCGGGTATGGCGAAGAGCAATTAAGGAATGGAGGTTTCGTGAATGTGCGAAGGGCACGCTGTGTGAACGGTATTTCATGATTTTGAAATGAACACTCGCAAGAGCCTTTCACCCATCAAAGACAATATATATGGTTTCTGCATGATGACTTGTTAGAATTAAATGCCAGTAATTCCATATTTAGAAACAAGATATGTATATGTATAAAACTTTTTATTTTCTTTTATTATAGACAAGTGCGAAGGTGACAGAGAGGGCGGAGAGCAAGGAAAGAATGGCAAGCTCTGAAAAGTGGTCAGACGGGATTCAAAAAAGGGTTACAAGGATAGTCAGGACAGTCGAGTGTTGCACGATGAAATTTCATGTTTCTGAATTTTTGAGTGCAAAATGTGTAAAACGGAAGAGATCGTGATGGGGCAGTTGAGTGATCGGTTTGTATATTTGCGGAATTCCGCCAAAGTGGTTAAGTATAGAATAGGGAAATTGCTAATTGCATATGTGGCAATAAGATCTTATATATAATTGCCAACTCCTAATTGCAAAGGGGTGCAGATACAGGAAACAACGACTACGAACTGAATATTTCTTCAACCCGCCAAACTGACGATTCGCCAAAGAAATTCGAACAAATGGTGAAGTATGGAAAGCGGACAGATGGGCTTCAAAATGGGGTGACAATAGTTCCACTAAATATGCGAGGACCCGACAGTTAAATTGTATTTCTCGAAAATTTTCAGTGCAAAAATGTGCAGCACATAAAAGGGCATGATAGGTGGACCGTAATATGGAAAAGCGTATGATCTAAGAACGATTGCAATTTTGAATATCTGTCAATTTGTATATATCGGAGCTCCAAATGTTGTTTGGAGGTCACGGAAAAGTAGAATTGCAATGTTGACCCGACCAGCGCGCAAGTCCACCTGTCAATTTGTATATGGCGGAACTATGGGTGCCAGTTGTGGGACAGGGAACAGTAGATGGTCAATTTAAAGAAAGGGGAAGCGGTCGTTGGAAACGCAAACACGTGAATCCGCGAAGCTGTGGAGCAATGCATTGTCGGGAAAAAAATGATTAAGTAACCAGGAAGAGAAACTAGAGGGAATAAAAGAGTGGGAAAATAGAGAGGGGGAAGGCAATTTTCGTAAGCGCGAATTGGTTTCAAAGAAGCGCCATCATTGCAAAACCATGATCTACTAATTGTCAACAAATGTGTTGTTGAATATAATAATTTATTGCAACGTATGCCTGCAGCTATGTTCTTGATACATTATTCCATGACTATAACATATCAACTTAACCACTAAATTTCCTTTTCTACTAATTGCCAACAAATGCTTTGTGGAAGATTATAATTTATTGGAACGTGTGCGTGTAACTATGTTCTTGATACATTCTACCATCAATGCAACATATTAACTCAAGTATTAAACTTATTGCATTATGGGTTGTTAGCATTAAAATTTAATAATTGCATGTTTAGAAACAAGAATAATGATTTTGCTGCAACATTGTACATTGGTATTAGTAAACAAAAGATCGAAGAAGTACGAGAGCACTGAACCATGCCAATTAGAACATGCATTAAACCCAGAAAAGAGGCAGCAACGAAGAGTGCAAGGCAAACAAAAATTACTAGCAAATCCATTTAAAAAAAAAAAAAACATCGAGTAATGTACATCTATGCTTAGAAATTGGACCCAGTTCTTTGAGCCAAAACATTGAAGGTATCTGCGACAAACACAGGCATGGGTTCTACAGTATGCAAGATCCTTGGAGTTTTCTCATCAATGAATCATCCTCTGCTGAAATTGATATTTTTCAGAAGCTTTTCCTCAGAAAGAAGACGAAAACGGTTGCAGGGCAAGTGGAATAGCCCTTAGCTGAAACCGCCTCTACATAGTCCAACAAAATTCAGTAGCACAGCTTGCACGTGCAATTGTAGAGGCCCAAATTATTCCATTCTGGGCAAAAGGAGATGACTAGTAGGAAAATGCGTGGCAGGAGCGAGAGTTTTGGACCTGATGCTTGAAAATGTTAAACAATATTTTTTTTGCTTGTAATATATCTCTAGGAGCATCAACATATCATTGCTTTACACTGAAATTCTTCCACCCAGAATGAACTAATTTGGAACTCTGGAATTCCTACTTTCGCGGTGCAAAGTGGTTGTTGCATTCACCGTCAGTTTTTGTTTTTTTCTAAAACTCCTTTTGGTGTTGTCATGATTGCAATCACCAAGCCGAGAAGGTCCGTTCATTATGGTTGATTTCAATTTGGGCACGGGAGTGGGATGATTCTCTACATTGCCATCATCCATTGTCGTATCATCGTCCATCAGATCATCTTCTTCCGACTCAGAATTCATGGCATCAACTTCTGCGATAGCAATGACTGCAACTGCGATAGCAATGACTGCAACTGGGCAGGTTCTCTGACCAACCAAGGTTGCGATGGAATTTTTTGGCTTAAAATATATCTCTTGGTGTACCAAGGGACCATCTCCTTTTTTGCTCCTGGGTGGAGGGAGATGAATAGTAAGAATATGCCCTGGAATAGTGGAACCTCTGGCCATTATGCCCCAATGTGTTTACTGTGTGTGGAGAGAACTACTACCATAAGTTATTTAGAATTTTTGTTTGGTCGAGACGATGTTTGAAATGAAAATCGGGAGGGATAATATAAGCCTCCACAAATTATGGTTTAATGTGTATCAATGGAATATCTCCTTGAGCCTTTCATTGATCAATGACAATTTCCAGGGTTCGTGCGGAATGAGTTGTGACCATCACAACTCACTAATTTCACAATTAGAAAAAAGTGTGAACATGGCGATGACGGAGAAAAGAGATTAAGAATCAGAAATTTCTTAAAAGCACCAACCCGTCGACACACAAAAAAAATAAATATTGCATGGCCTTTGAAATGAATACTTGGAAAGGATAACATGCTTGTGGGAAAATCTTAGTTTAATTTGTACTAATGACAAATCTTCTCCAGACTTCCAGACATTAATGACGGTTTTAATGGTTGTTGCAGGATGGCTACTAGCATTAAAGCTTAATTATTGCATATCTGTAAACAAGTACGAAGGCAGCAGCAATGGAAAAACCGATTCCAAGAAATACCAAAGTATGAAAAGCGGTCGAGCGAAGATATACCCAAGGCATGTGAAGGGTCGATGGTTCTCGGCCTGGCGGGCTGAAAATTGAGCCTCTATTGTTCTGTGTCCAACAAATAGCACCTACACTTCTGCGATATACAAATTGACAGGTGGACTTGCGGGTTGGTTGGTTCAACATTGCATTTTTTTTGTCCTTAGCGATTCCATATTAATTCCATAATTAGCCACTTTTTTGGATCGGGGATTCTCGGGCTGGCGGGCAAAAAATTGGGCATCTATTATTCCACGCTCTAAAATAGCACTGACAATTCTGCGATATACAAATTCAAAACCTGACCTGCGCTAAATTATTACTGTTAAATATTTATATTGCAGAATTTAATTATATGAGAAAGGTTGCACAATCTGGTCGGTCGAGTGATATAAGAGTATTTCTACAAACGAGCAATATAAAAAAGAGTCAATCCATACTTGGGCACTTTTTTTATCGCGGGTTGGCAGCCTCACGGGATGAAAAAAGAGTCTTCATTGTTCTGTTTCCTACAAATAATACCCAGATTTCCGCGGTATACAAATTGACAAGAGGACCTACGCCCTGCTTGGCTGAACATTGCATTTGATCGCGGGTTCGCGGCTTGGCGCACTGAAAATTAAGTATCTATTGTTTTGTGTCCTACAAATAACACCTACAGTTCCGCGATATGCAAATTCACACGCGGACTTGTGGACAGTTTCTATATAAAGTATGGAATGAGATTTTATATAGCATATGCGGATCCCTCATTCCATACTTAGGCAGTTTTTGGATCGTGGGCTCTCGGTCTGGCGGGCCGAAAAGAGAGTCTCTATTGTTTCGTCTCCTACAAATAACACCCAGACTTCCACGATATACAAATTAATAGTGTTCTAGAACATATGCAGATCCATCATTCCATACTTGGGCACTTTTTGGATCGCGGGTTCGCGACTTGGCGGGCTGAAAATTAAGTATCTATTGTTCTGTGTCCTACAAATACCACCTAGACTTTCGGTCCTACAAATACCACCTAGACTTCTGTGTCCTATAAATACCACCTAGACTTCCGCGACATACAAATTCACACGCGGACTTGTGGACATAGTCTATATAAAGTATGGAATGAGATTTTATACAGCATATGCGGATCCCTCATTCCATACTTAGGCATTTTTTGGATTGCGGGCTCACGGTCTGGCAGGCCGAAAATAGTCTTTATTGTTCCGTCTCCTAGAAATAGCACCCAAACTTCCATGATATACAAATTGATAGTGTTTTAGAACATATGCAGATCCCTCATTCAAAACTTGAGCACTTTTTGGATCATGGGTTCACGACCTGGTGGGATGAAAATTAAGTATCTATTGTTCCGTGTCCTACAAATAGCACCTAGACTTCCGAGATATACAAATTGACATGCGGACTTTTGGACATAGTCTCTATATAAAGTATGGAATGAGATTTTATACAGCATATGCGGATCCCTCATTCCATACTTAAGGCAGTTTTTGGATCGCGGGTTCGCGGGTTGGCACGCCGAAAATAGAGTCTCTATTGTTTTGTCTTCTACAAATAGCACCCAGACTTCCGCGATATACAAATTGATAGGTGGACTCAGGCTGGTTGGCTAAACATTGCACTTTTATTGTCCCGTAGCGATCCCGTATGAATTTCAAATTTAGTGTTTTTTTTTTATCAGGGGCTCTGGGGCTGGCGAGCTGGAAATTGGGCATCTATTGTTTTGCACTTTACAAACACATTTTTCTAGAACATATGCGGATCCCTCATACTATACTTCGACACTTTTTGGATTGTGGGTTTGGGACCTGGCAAGCTGAAAATTAAGTATCTATTGTTCTATGTCCCACAAATAGCACCTAGACTTCCGCGATATACAAATTGACACATGGACTTGTGGACATAGTCTCTAAATAAAGTATGGAATGAGATTTTATACAGCATATGCGGAGATCCCGTATAAATTTCATATTTAGCGATTTTTTTTTATTGGGAGCTCTGGGACTGGCAGGCTGAAAATTGGGCCTTTATTGTTCTGCGTTGTACAAAAACATTGTTCTAGAACATATGTGGATCCCTCATTCCATACTTGGGCACTTTTTGGATTGCGGGTTCGCAACCTGGCAGGCTGAAAATTAAGTATCTATTGTTTTGTTTCCTACAAATAGCACATATACTTCCACAATATACAAGTTGACACGCAGACTTGTGGACATTGTCTCTATATAAACTATGGAATGAGATTTTATACAGCACATGCGGATCCCTCATTCCATACCTAGGCAGTTTTTGGTTCATGGCCTGGCGGGCCAAAAATAGAGTCTTTATTGTTCCGTCTCCTACAAATAGCACCCATACTTCCGCGATATACAACTGGACAGGTGGACTCGGGCTGGTTGGCTGAACATTGCATTTTTATTGTCTCGTAGCGATCCCATATGAATTTCATATCTAGCGATTTTTTTTTATCAGGTCTGTGGGGCTCGTGGGATGAAAATTGGGTCTCTATTGTTCCGCGTTGTACAAACTCCAGGCACATCTCTGTGATTTACAAATTGACAAACAGACTTGTGGGATGTGTGGCTCAACATTGCAGTTTTCATTGTTCCTTGTCCTCCGAATAGCCCTCGGAGTTCCGCGATATACAGATTGACAAATGGTCTTGAGGGCTGGCGAGTTCAAGTTTGCCATTGTTCATAGATACTAATCCCTATCAACTATCTAACATATCTCAAAACATGATTTTCAATACTAAATTATTAATAATAATTTTTGCTATTCCAGAATTTTATTAAACGAGAAAGTTTGTACAATCTGGTCGGGCGACTGATATAAAAGTTTTCCGACAAACGAGCAATACATAGTAAACATGTACTTTTAGAGAGTATGGACAAGATATTTTATAGAGCATATGTGGATCCCTCGTTCCATACTTGGGCACTTTTTGGATCGCGGGTTCTCGGCCTGGCGGGCTAAAATTTGAACCTCTTTTGTTCGATGTCCTGCAAATATCACCCAGAATTCTGCGATATACAAATTGACAGGCGGACTTGCGGATTCCACGTCTGGCGGGTTCAAGATTGCAATTGTTTAGCAATGTTCATCATATCTAACTTCAGCTAAAAACATTATTTTCAGATACTAAAATATTAATATTAACTATTGTTATTGTACAAGTGAATTACATTAAATTATTAAAGGATGTTAAATCACTTATTTTTAAAAAAATGAAGGAAACAAAAGAATTTTTTTTGTAAAATTCTATCACCACAAGCATAACAAGGACCAATTTGAAGTTTAAGGCCCTCTTGTTCATATGATAGCACAATTGCACTCTGCACAGTATATATTCGTTGATTTCAAATTATTCCAGGATATTAAGTTTACCAAGTTCATCAAATAAGCAAAAATTGCGAAAATAACGATCAATTTGAATTTTAAGAGCCTCTTGTTGGTATGATAGGACAATTGCACTTCGCACACTATATATTTGTTGATTTCAAATTATTTCACAACAATAATTTGACCAAGTTCATCGATCAAGGAAATTTTTCAAAACAAGTCACATAATACATTTGTGTCAGAGCACCATAGAAATTATCAGGTGGATCTGCGTGCCAGCTGGCAAAAAAAAATCAATTATATTGTTAAGTGTCCTCCAAAGAAGAGCTGGAGTTCTATGGTATACAAATTGACAGACAAACCAGATAACCAAAAACCAACCATACTTTAAACAACCCAGAAGAAAGTTCCCAGAAGGTTCCATTGAGCAGAACCCATCGACCTTTGCACCAAACAATTTGATATACAAAGAAAACACGTCGGCGCATTCCTTTTCTCTTGAAATGAACATTCATCTGGATGTTGAACAAATATTACAGAGAGACATGAGGTATTTTCGTTTCCTCCCAAAGTTTGATTTAATTTTTTTTTTTGCCCTTCTTCAACCGATATGCAAAATTGCATTGTCCTCATTTAAGGTGAATTTGCTCTATATCCAAAGCTGCCACAACATATAGACACTGCTTGCCTTTTTCTGTAGATATGTTTCATACGACAACTCTGCCAATTCAGGAAGCACATTTTGTAACAGAGGCTGCTTAACCGAACACTGCACAGTTGTGTTGCCCACGGTTCGGATAACAACATTGACGCAATGTCCATAAATATATGGACATTTTTCACCGCATCACAGACAATCAATCGTATCATCACTTATCAAAGCGGAGGAAGAAGCAGCAGAATGGCATTTTGCACATACAGGCTCAAAGGAGGTCAAGTACACATTGGTTGCAACTAAAAGACCTTCAACCTGGCAACACGAGCAAAGGGATTAATACATTGAACAATATAATACACAACTGCATCCCCCCCTCCCCTTTAAAACAAAAAAGAAAAAGTAAACAGGTGCAGAAATTTGTTGAAGGCTATTTCTATAAGCAAAGTGAGGATGATTTTGTGGATGTATACACACAACAATTGTAGAGCTAGCTAGTTTCTCCAGATCCTCCACTATATCTACTCACAACTCTATTACAAACATTTCCTGGGTTGTCCGAAAGATCCTTTCTCTAGCATCATTCTTATTTGTTATGTTTTTGAACAACATAAGTGGAATCTGCCCACTATGCAATTGTTGTTCCATTGACGAAAACAAATCTGAATACGTATCAAACAATTGTAGCTTGAACATGGAACAGTGCAATATTTGTGTAACTTATCCGACATATATGCAGACGCGAAAGTTAAGAACAAAATTGAATATGAAAAGCGGTACCATTGTGTAATGACCCCAAGCCAAATTATTTCTTGGAATCACTAACTACTACTACTTCATTGAGTTATTAAGTGCATACAAGATTCATCAACACATGGAGATCACAATATATTCAAGATGTAGAAGCACAAGCAAAGATCTGACCTTTTTATTATGAGCAATGTAAGATC
>JZKD02S1775698.1:47440-68245 GCA_000966675.3 Picea glauca
CTGAAACAATTAATGGTAATGTTAAAAATTTAATAAAAGGATGAAAATGAAAGATAAAGGAGAATGTCATTTAACATTAAATACTAGGGTGGGTGAAATGGATGGGGTGGGGACCTCTTTAAATAGCATTAGTAGGGAAAAATAACCATCAATTTCACACCAAAACACCTCACAACTCCAACTTGCATGAAAAAATGTGAGCCCGGTGTTGACGCCCAAAAGCGCAACATGGAATCCATGCCTGCAAATGGGTTGGAATGCCTTATTACTTATATATATTTAATAATATACTAAATAGGTGGGACCCCTTTTATGTGAATAATGATGAAAGACGCTTCTTTGATTTGCGCTCATGACTACCTTGCAAAATGATTCTACAATTTGAGAATAAACCCATAAATTTGAGCCTCTTTCCATGTGAAATGGATGAATGATGGGTGTGTTGCAATTTGATTTGAAAATAAAAGAGGAGAAAAATGTTTGTTTTGATAATCATCTTGGTTCATTCTTGCTACGCATATATTTTGGCATATAGTTATGGTGTATTTCATTTATGGTATACCTGTTATTATGGTGGACAATTGATATGTTTTATGAAATGGAAATCCTCCTTAGTAAGAAATGTGGGACATGTTTTGGTGTTGAGTGATGAGCATGGATATAAAACTTATGAGGTTAATGTGGGAAGGACGATTCAACTTTGGATTGAAATTTTATGTGGCAAATTGAATATACATGGTGGACTGTGTGTTTTTTGAAAATGTTATGGTGGTTTGTGTGCGCTCCATACTTGGTTGTGGTGGGTGACAATTAATGTGGGAAATGACGTACAATTAATGCACGTCGTTCTTACCCTACATCGAGCTCACCACCTTCACTTTGTTTGTGTTTGTGTTGGTGTCTTTGGCTAGTGTTGCCTCCATCTTGCTCAGCCTTTAAAAGAATAATGATGCTCATTGGATTTCTGGCATTCTCCTTACAAGTATGTTGGCTCTTACCTCTCCATTCATGAACTATATCTCTACTCCGAATAAAATCATGATGTTGGATATTAGAGTTTTCTTATAGAGTGTGTTCTCTTTCCGAATATTTTAGTGGATGTATGTGGGTATTATGGCTTTGCAAATTACATTCAAATGGGGTTTCTTCATGTTGGCATTTAAAACGTTTCAAGCTAGGAATGATGTTAGTCATTCCATTCTATTTGAAATGTGTGATTGTGTTACGCCCATAATGAATGTTGCTTATTTTGTTATGATTGTTAGCAAATAATTATGGCAAGTACTTTTGGTTTCACTCATCTCTAGTGATTAAAATTCGAAGGGTTTTCTCTGTGAAATACAAGAACAGTTGGATTTTTTGCATTATGCCATACCCTTTACCTAGGCCTTGGAAGACTTGTAGCTCTTTCGAATTTTCTTTCCACTATTTGTGAATATAGGTGAGACATGTGTATTTGCCTTATGTCCACCATGGGAGGTCTGTGGAAATTTTGTTGTGGAAAGAAATGGTTGTTTTGTTTTACAAACCCCTTATTAATATTTTGCCCTTATGATTGCCCAGACCTCATTTTGTATCTGATAAATGGAATTTAGTGAATTCAAACTCGGGTTTTGATACTTGTTTGGTCGATTTTGAGGTTATATGATTAAAAAAAAAAACGATGAGCACAAGTTTTGCATGGGGTTTCAAACCCAATATGTTTATGTAGCAAGTATTGGGGTTGTGATATAAGTTTTGTATAGTGAAAGGTCGATGGATTTATGTTTGTTTTATTAGCCTCCCATGCTGACTTGAGGCAATCTAGTTTTGAATGAATTTTTAAACAGTCTCTTACACAACGTTTCGCTAATGGATATCTATATCTATAAAAAAGGGGGGGGTAGAAATTGTAAAGTTTGGCAGTCCTGAAATTTTCATTGGGTTTTATATTGAGCACTATAAAAACTGTTGTGTCTTGGATTTGAATTATTAACAGAGAATTTTTTTTGGCAAATGATGGCGATGTCGATTTTCAATAAATATTATTTCATGTAACAAAAAAGTAATTCTCTCATTCTTGTTCATTATCTCACTTTCCGCTCATTATATGCCCACTGCCTTCCCAAATACATTTAAAACATCCCATGTTCTATTATTATGAATTTCATTTAAAAAAAAAGGATTAACAGGAAAGGAAAGGGACTAGATGATGACTAGTGTTGGAAGTTTGGATATGGATACAGTTTTTGTTTTTGTAAAGAAGTTACCTCTGCACTTGCTTGAACAGTATTTGTTGGTTGCTTCACGTCCATGCTACCATTTTTTTGCTCATTACAAATCCCCCCTTTTTCCCAATAGCCCTATCACTCCCTGTTCAAATGGAAATTGATTGTTGAGTTTAAAAGTATTGATGGATGGATTGCATGTGCTTCTGTTGTGAATGATAGAGCCAACATTTTGATTTTATTGAAGGCAGAGTATTGATGCATGGATTGTTAAGAGTTTTTCATAACATGATTGGAATATTGCTTCAGGTTAAGTTTCTTTAGCAAAGGAACAATGACAAAGGTGCTAATAGAGGTGTTAATAGAGGCAGAGAAAATAATTGGCAAAGAGGTCATGGAAGGCCACTATTTTCGACACATTTTGACGTTGATCCGCAAGAACTAAATCAGCCTTTCCAAGCTGGGTTTTTTAATCTAGTTGGCCAAGAAATTCTACAACCCATACCTGAGAGGCCTCCTTTCCAGCCACGTCAAAATTTCTCTGGTATCCATGTTCCCCCTCATGTGTCTATGTAGCCAGAACCACCTACCAATGATGGTTGGCAAGAAATTGGCATAAACTGGCATAATGTTTGTTCCCCCTCAAATCAAGAACAACAATCTTTGTAAACTGGCATAATTCTTTGTTCTTCAACAAGGTATCCATATGTTGAGACCACATGCCATAGTTGTGCCCATTGAGCAGTAAGAGCTCTTGCTTAGAACTCATATCACATCTGCAAACCTTGATCCAAAACCCGCAAGTACAAACAAGTCAATTCCTTCAAAAAGATGACTTCTCTAAAGCGCATAACCATCCATAGCTTTTCATGTGATGCAACAACTTCTAAACGCCTTGCAACAACTAGAACCAAGCTATGATCTTCAAAACCTAAAGCTTTGATACCATGTTGGAAAACATGAGTGTTGTAAAAGTAGATAATCGATAATCCAATAAAATTCAATGGTGTATGATTGATAGATTAAAGCATTAAAAGATTAAAGCACAAGAAACATCTTAAGGAATCACAAAATTGAGTGTATGATTGATAGATCTCAGAGATCATCTATATATACTTGAGCAGTGTAACCAATACCATGTTGATATGGTCAACTTGGATCATCAAGGCAAGGCGTTATTCAGCAAGGTTTAAACAACCACGCTTTTCATTAAGGGTTAACCCTCAATCGTGGAGAGCATCCAGCATAAAAAACAAACAAACAAACAAACAAACAAACAAAAATTTACAGGGTTTCACCGGGAGTCATTCAATTCATGCGCGTCTGTGTTTAACACTATTTTCAGAACAACATTGATTGAATCGTTTAACTGAAGATCGGTTGAACTATTCTGTCCACACGTTGCAACACTAAAATCAACTAACAAGTACGAATAGGAGTATATCTTACCACAATCATTGAATGACATTAGAAGGTACAGCGAAATGCTTCAATAAAATTTAACATCGACAATCGTGGAATGAAATCAGGAGTTTCAACAAATCGTTATATAAAATTTAACATTAGCAAATCGTTGAATGAAGTCAGAAGTTTCAGCAAATCGTTATATAAAATTTAACATTAGCAGTCGTTGAAAGAAGGGGAATACTCATGAAAATCTTTTAATGGATAGTTCTTCTATGAATGTTGAATCATTGGGTAAGACGTAAGCAACCGTAGGGATAATCACATTAAACGCAGGGTTTGTACCAAATGGAAGCATTAAAAATGAAGAAAAACTCTCACAAAGCATTTGCAGAGATAATCTATCCAAGAAGGTACAAAGATCACTTCTCATAGGTCATTAGAACGAAGAGATCGATTTATAAAAAAAATGTAGCGGTCGTGTAAAAATCACAGAGGTCATTTCAATCACAAGAAGGCGCAGTGACCAACAATCAGCCAAGAACAAACAAGAGGGTGGACGGCTGACACGATCGCCCTTCGCTCATCATCCTCGCACAGGAAAGCAGGGCGTTGAGATCCATAGGTCTTTTAACGCTAAGGCGGCGACCGTAGATCAAGCTCCTGGCCAACTACTCAGGCGAGGACTGGTGAGCTAGGAACAAAGGATAAACAAACAAGAAGTCACACTCCACACAGCAAGGTGGTCTAAACATGTGGGAAAATGAAGGCCATGGGAGAGAACAACCATCGAGCTAGGCTAAGACAAGTTTCCGTCCTCAATCTTAAAAGACATCAGTTTACTTTTCCAATAAACAAGCAGATCCCAGCATAAGTCCTAATACCATCTACCAAACAGAAATGAAGAGAGCGTACCGTTGCCTGATCGCCCGCTCTGAATGACGTCCTGCGTGCTTCGTGCAACTCCCGCTTGCCGACCATCGAGACCTCACCGGTACCTCCCATCCAATGCTAGGGGTACTCTTCTTCACCCTTAGACCCCTGAGCCACAAACGGACAACACACACTAACCAGAGATTTCGTCTAGCTCCCAGCTCACCTCCCAAGGCCGAGCTACCACTCCTCTCCAAGCTGGGTATCCCCAACTCCCACAATTAAATCAGTCAAGTAGTTATTTCTACAGTGTAACGTTATGAAAACAGAAGATGGTCCTTCATCCTTCTCCTTCCTTCATTTTATAGAGTTTCAAAATTCCTTTCTTTCCTAAAATATCATTTAATTAAAGTTTTTAAAAATAAATCCCTAAAAATTCTTCTCCGTACAAGTGTCACCCATCCCCTTCATTCCTCCATTATTTAATTTCTTTAAATAATTAATTATCTTATTTCCCTCACTGACCTAGAGTTACTCCTAGAATCACTCCTCCGTGTCCCCCAAATTCTCTTACAGGTTTTAAAGGCTTTCCCTATTATGAAATTGCTAATTCAGTTTAAAATTAGAAAGCTCTTAAATGGTAGATTCTTTACTAAGTTGACTTTCCGTTTTTTCCCTTAAGTTCCCCTTTTTCCCTTTTTATGTTACCTCTTTTCCCTAGTTTCATATTTATTTATTTTTTTCCCTCTTTCCCCTTTTTACTTAGAACTCCAAAAGGCAAGTGTGAAAATTAACCCTTTTCCCTCTTCTTATTTAATTAGTATACTTTAATTTATTAAGGTAATAAAACAATTAATTCCCTTTTTAAATTTTAATCCCACATAATTTTTTTTATTTTTTTTTATGAATAAATTAAATTTCTTACTCCCTTCATGTTACAAGATTTAACGAAGATCACAATCAATATTTAAGTTGTTTTTATTTTTATTATTATTATTATTATTATTTTTTATAGAAGACAAAATTTTACCACTAGCGTAATTTAGACTTAGGCCTTAATTTCGTATTGGGCGACATTTAATTAGGGAAATTGTTTTAAAAATTACTTAACATGTTATTTGTCTTAGGGCCATCTAGGTTCATCCCTCTATCATCAACAGTGTGACATGCCCTTCAGGATGCACTAGGTGCTCTAAGGTGTCACTCGCCTCATATATTCCCTTGCACGATGTGCCCTTCAGGATGCACTACGTGCTCCAAGGGTGCCACTCGCCTCTTGAATGATTTGGTAGACATCAATAACCCCTGGAGTCAACACTCCGTCAGGTGAACTTGTGGGAGACTAAGGGCCTCTAAGGAATAAGGCCCCCACCTTATTGAGCGCCCCTTAGAATCATCGTGAGCGACTGTCGCAATCTGCCCTCATGGCATCGTGGGTCATCTCGAACTAGGTAATCGTTAACCTACAATTCAAGCCACGGTGGGAGTGCTAGTAGGTTGTGGCAAGGTTGTTGTCCACACCTCTCCCTCAACATCTCTAGTAGTCGTGTGTGACCCCTTTACTCCATATATGAGTCTGGTTGGCAAGCTATCGTCAGCCTGCATCATCAACAAATCATGTCATAATATATCCATATCATATCATCTTAATCAGATGCACTAATATCACAGTAAAACAATCAAACCCCAATGGTACACTCCCCGACTCGATCCGGAGTCCAAGGGGTTCCATCGATGCCTTGGCATCCTCTAGGTTCGTAATCCTGCACACTCAGTAAAACTGAGTCAATAGCACTTGTCTATGTCAAAGCAATAAAACAACATGGCATCAACCCATAACGCCTCATAATCAAAATAAAAAAATTTAATAGCATAATAATCCAGATCACTTGCGAGCAAGTGTCCTCAAAGAATAAGTTCACTCAGTGTGCTAGAACGGGATGTTACATACACCCCCTCTTGGTCTAAACTTCATCCCAAAGTTTCACAATATAAATGTCGAAATAAAGTGCATCACAGTATCATATGTCTATCTATCAAACAAAAATGGAAACTGCTGGCGCATATCATATCCGTCCTCCCAGGTCGTCGAGTGTGGACTATAATTGTCCCAATGGACCTTGACCTGATCTACCGTTCGACGTCGTAGCTGTCAAACGTGATGATCCAAGATGCGGGCCAGCTCAACCATGAGCTCTCCCTCGTCTGATACATGCAACGAACTCATGCCAATAACATGTGTAGGATCACTAATAGAATGTCTCAAAACAGATACATGAAAAACATCGTGCATACGCCTCAAAGAATCAGGCAAGGCTAGTCGATAGGCCACATGCCGCTTTCTCTCCACAATCTCGAAAGGTCCTACGAACCTAGAAGAGAGTTTAGCTCCCTTCCCAAACTTGATCGAACTCTTATGTGGTTTAACCTGCAAGAAGATTCGATCGCTGACCTCGTAACTACAGTCGATACGGTGCGCATCGGCATAACTCTTTTGTCGATCTTGCGCTTCTTTAACCCTTTGTCTTATTGTTTGCATTTTCTCTTCCATTTCCTAGATTGCTTCTGGTCCCACTAGGACCCTATCCTCAAGCTGATCCCATCTCAAAGGCATCTGACATGGTCACCCGTAAAGAAACTTGAAAGGTGCCATCTTAATGGTGCTCTGGTAACTGTTGTTGTAAGCGAACTCCACCAGTGGCAAGAATTCTTCCCAACACTTTTGTTGGTCCATCACGTACATGCACAACATGTCCTCCAAGGTTTGGCTCGTTTGTTCGGTCTGCCCGTCAGTCTCCAGGTGATACGTAGTACTAAAGTTAAGTTGGGTTCCCAAGGCCTCTTGGAAACTCGTCCGAAATTGTCCAGTAAACATCGATCCTTGATCAGATATAATCCTCTTAGGCACGCCATGCAGCCTCACAATCTCACTGATGAAAACTCTAGCTATGTCAGGTGTGCCTGATACATTGTATGCACAGGAATAAAGTGAGCACTCTTTGCCAGAGTGTCTACTACTACGAAAATCGAGTCATGTCTCCTTGCTGTCAGTGGCAATCCAACAATAAAATCCATCGAAATAACCTCCCATTTTGATTCTGGAATAGCATGTGGTTGTAGTAATCCTACTGGGTGTCTATGTTCAGCCTTTACCTGCTGACATTCTAGACATCTGGCCACACAGTTGACTATGTCTGCCTTCATTCCCTTCCAGAAGAATAAGGGTTTAAGGTCTGCCCTCATCTTCGTGACTCCTGGGTGAGCCATGTAAACTGCTCTATGAGCCTCATTCAGGATCAACATCCTCATTCGTCGTTCTGCGGTACGTAGATATGATTTTTAAACCTCAATAAACCATCGCTATCAAATGAAAATCCTTCAAATCGTGGTACCATCATTGTGTTTTGTCCGATAAAACCCTTGACCTCTTTGTACCAGTCATCGTCACGCTGTAAAGTTAGAATATTTTCACGTAGATTCGTCTGAAGAGGAAGCACCGAAAAGATGCATGGTCTCTGATTCAATGCATCCGCCGCTCAGTTCACTATTCCTTTTATGTAGGTAATCTCAAAGTCATACTCGCTAAGAAATTCCGACCAACGTCGTTGTCGTGCGTTCAGGTCTCTTTGCGTAAAGATGTGTTGTAGTCCTCAATGGTCAGTCTTTAGTTCAAATTTTTCTCTAACAAGGTAGTGTCTCCAAACCTTCAAGGTATATACGATGGCTAACAACTCCAAATCGTGCATCATGTAGTTCTCCTCATGCCTTCTCAGTTTCCTCGAGATGTAAGTGATCACTCGTCTATCTTGCATCAAGACTCCGCCTAAGCCTTCCTTGGATGCGTCAGTGCATACCAAGAAGTCCACGTCCATGTCAGGGACCTTTAGTATCAGTGTTGTTGTCAACAATTCCTTGAGCCTCTGAAATGCTTCCACGCATTTCTCGGTCCAAACAAACTTCTTGTTCTTCTTCTGCAACTCCGTGATCGGATTTGCTATCTTCGAAAATCCCTCAAAGAACCGCCAATAGTATCATGCTAAACCCATGAAGCTATGCACTTCCGGGACATTCGTCGGCGCAGGCCATTCCATAATGGCCTTGACCTTTGCTAGATCCATGGCGATGCCTTCGCCGGAGACGACATGCCCCAAGTAGTGAATCTTTGATTGATAAAAAGAGCATTTGGACAACTTCCCATACAGTTTGTTCTCTCCCAGACACTGTAGTATCAAGCGCAAGTGCTCGTCATGCACCTCTGTCATCCAGGAGTAGATCAAAATATCATCAATGAATACTTGGAAGAACTTGTCCAAGTACTCATGGAACACCCCATTCATCAAACTCATAAATACCCCTGGGGCGTTTTTCAGTCCAAACGGTAAAACAGTAAATTCGTAATGTCCAAACCTCATCTTAAAGGCGGTCTTAGGGACATCATCCTCCTTGATCCATAACTAGTGATTCCCTGATCGTAAATCGATCTTGGAGAATACCGTCGCGCCCTTCATTTGATCGAACAGATCATCAATTCTCAGCAACGAATACTGATTCTTGATCGTGGCCTTGTTCAATTGATGGTAGTCAATGCAGAGCCTCCACGACCCATCCTTCTTTCGTATGAAAATAACAGGTGCACCCCACGGTGACACACTAGAACGTATCAGTCCCAGGTCCAGCAACTCCTTTAGTTGCATTTTTAACTCTTGTAACTCCAGGGTCAACATCCAGTAAGGCGTTCTTGCTGTCGGTTCAGTCCCCGGTTTTAGGTCTATTGTAAACTCTAATTCCCTCTCTAGCGACATCCCAGGTAACTCCTCCAGAAACACGTCCGCAAACTCTCTCACCACCAGAAGGTGTTCTAAACCTTTCGCTACTCCCTTCTCGTTTAACGCAAGGATCCCATAAAGATTTTACCCCTTGCGCATGCTCTTCCGAAGTTGCAAGGAAGAGATGAACCTTAGGGAAGCTCCCTGGTTTCGGCCTACAATCACCCGTCTCCGTCCCTCATCATCGACCAAGCTCAATCATTTCGTCTTACAGTTGAGTATCGCCTCATGTGATTCCAACCAGTCCATACCAATTACGACATCATAAGATCCTAAGATCGTGACGTACAGGTTGGCCCTTGTGACAAACTCTCCCAGGTTAAGGATACAGCCTGTAACCTTTCCTCCGACCTTTTGTTTGGATCTCGAAGCCATCTCTACGAAGCTAAACTCATCTTGTTCGACTGCCTTTACCTTAATCTTTTTTAGTACTGCACCAGAAATGAAACTCTCGGTAGCACCGGGATCTATCAAAATACTAAGGGTTTGGTCAGCGATGGTACATGTTGTCTCAAGCACAGTTGACTGGTGCTCTGCCTGGCAGTTATTCACTACTGCATGAATCCGATGGGCCTTGCCCATATCTCCCACTGTAGTGGGTCTGGTTGATCTGGACGCTCTAGTCCTCTCCACCGGGCAATCACGCTGGTAGTGTGGCTCCCCACATGTCCAACACCCCTTCTTCGGCCCAGTAGTTCTGGTACCCGAAGTAGTTGATGACGGCCCATTGGCCTGGAACCCTAGTCTGTTCTGCTGAGTAGGCCTAAACTATTGTTGCTGTAGGCGATGCTGCTATTGATGCTATGGTCCCCGATAAGGTGTCTATTGCTGAGGCGTCGGTCGTCGGGGGGTAGTGAAACTCAATCCCCTCTAGAAACCATGATATCCCGACGTATGTTTGGCTAGTGTCTGATGTTGTTGTGCTCCAGATGAAACCTGCCCTGCTAATCTCACTAGATTCCTGGTCTGACCCCCGTTGATAAGTTCCTCCTCTACTATGATGGCCTTCTGGACGACATCATGCAAGGTTTGAGGCATCAAAATCCTAACCTTTACACGTAGGCTGTCGTTAAGGCCGAACACGAACCTGTTGACCTTAAGTTTCTCAGTGTTAAGGTTTGGAGCATACTGGAACAGCTCCATAAAGCGGGCCTCGTACTCGGGCACCATACGACCTCCCTATCGTAAGGCGTTGAAATCATTGAGCTAACGCTCAATGAACTCCTCTGAAAGGTACCTCTCTCGAAATCGTTCCTCGAACAATTCCCATGACACATCTTCGACGGCCATGTTCAGCTGCGGTAGGAGCGTCTTCCACCATAGAAGAGCACTCCCCTTCAGTTGAAAGACCACCATGCGGACCTTCATGTTGGAGGTATAATCGCGAAGTGAGAAGCACATCGCCATGTTCTCCAACCATGCATCGATGGTCGCACCGTCCGAGGCACCAAAGAACTCAGGAAATTTGACCTTCTCGAGTTCACAGTGAATGCTACCAGTACCAACCGGAGCGCACGGTGGAACCTCAGTAGGTGCCGGCGCCCTGGCCTCATCTCTTCCCAAACGACTGATCAGTGCCTCGGACATGCGCTGAAAAGATCTCATCATTCTGACTACATCACCAACTGTTATCTGCTCCTATCTGAGAATCTATTCATCTCCCTGGGGGTTAGACCCCTCAGGCGTGTATGCTACTGGAGGCGTCGTGCCTCCTCCCCTAGCACCCCATCGTCTGCCTCCGCGATGTCCTCTAACCATGATCACCTGCACGTACACAATTAAACTCAATTAGCAATAGTATAATCAAATCATATCAACGAAATTTGTAGTGATCCCAAGTCACAGGTTGAACCTCACTCTGATACCACATGTAACATCCCCATCAACTGGAGCGACACCTATGATGTACAACCGGTAAAAGCATCCTAAATTTTTATTTTTATTTTTTTTTGTGTGTGTAGGAAGGTAATAAAGACAATATACTCAATATCGCATCACGACGACGAACACAACGCATGAAACACACGCAACAATCAACATAACGACTTACATAAAATCACATCAAGCACCTGGAAACAATGTATGACATTCAACCGATGAAGAACAATAATGACTACCCACCCATCCTACCCGACAATGGTTAGGACCTCCAGGACACATAAGAAATGCTCAAGCCCAGGTTCCCGTCAATTTTGACCATTTAAGGTCTCAAGGCTGGCGACTGTTCTGAGGAACAACGAGGCGTCTACATCTCGCCCAACACAAGTAGACCAAGCCTACTAAGCTAAGGACAATCATCCTAACACCCCCTCCCCCACAGCCCAAACAATTACACAAGTAATTAGAATATCTTACAGTGAGCAAACCAAGCACATTAAACGTTTACAACCAAGTACAAAAATGAACATCAACACCCTCAACGGGAAGTGAGAAAACCAAGCACATTAAAAGTTTACAACCAAGTACAAAAATGAACATCAACACCCTCAACGAGAAGCGCAAGCTAAAAATGACTTCGCCAATATCCTGCTCATTCGTCGAGTCAACTAGTCAATAATTACAGTTTGTTTTAATCATCTATTACGAGCCCAACTTAGCATGTCTAGAAAGAAAAATATAATTAAGGTACAATCTAAATTAGCCTTAAAACCAAATTCATTTGTGCAATTTTAAATTTCAAAGTGCCATCAAGGTACCATCTAAATCAACATTACTGGACATTACTAAGCAAGTTTGAATCTTCGACTCGATTAATAATTAAAATATAATTAATCATTAATTAAAATCTGACTAGCTTATCTAAATTATAAACTTAGCCATTCATCAACAATCAATAGACATCAGATACAACCAATTTAGCAAGCTTAAATACCATGCCCATCATCACAATCTACTTGACTAATCTAATTTAATCCATATTAGAGCCCTAAACTGCAATTGCCATCTAAGTTAACATTAACGCAATAAATGGAACAAGTCTGAAATAGATATCGATAAATAATGGAACAATTTAAACATTTAACCCAACATGGCATTTTAGGGATCTATTACTCCGTTGTCATTAAAGCATGGATAACTAATTCATCGTTGTCAATCCTGACAGGCTCAGTGCTGGGTAAAAGGCGATGGGTCGCAGCCCTAGGTAAATCGCTGACTAATACCAGGGTAAGATATTGGTTGTAAAAAAATAAAGGTATTGCTACTTAATGGAAAAACTCAAAGCTAAGGAATTTCGGCGACCTCCAGTGATGGTTCGCTGTAGTCAAGATCTCTGGTTGGAAATTAATTAAGATTTAAGGCATTAGAATATCTGTCATTGGGAATGATGCCACCAGATTGTAGATGTTTATACGGTGTCTATTGCACTCTGGAAAAAAGGGGGGCGCAACCAAACCATTCACAATACTTCGCACAACCCGGACACCGAGATAAGAGATCATCCCAAGAGCACGCCAGACTGCACTATATAGTACTGTAGTGGTTCCTGTATTAAATAACAGTTGGAACGTCCCACCTAGAGACTGGGAGGCCCTTCTTCCTAAATCAAATCTCAGTATTGTAGTCGACTTGTTAACCAGGCCCCTCCAACAATAATCATATGATGTAGTAAAGTTAATGAAGTTGAAAATGTGAGGTGCAAACATATGGTATATAAATGCCTCCTTTAATTTTCTCACTCCATTTTCAAACCATACTCTCTTAATGTTGATTCCATTTATTTTGTTTTAATAGAAAATGGAAAATAATTTAAAAACAAAACGTAAATAGTAACATTTTTATATGATGTTTTATACCAACAATCAAATTCCGGTGAAGTAATAAATAAACTGGAGGCAATAAAAAGCTGTAAGACAGTAACTGAATTTCAGGTTAGTAGTTTTTGTGTTGCAAAGTCCGTGTAATAGTAAAATAAAATTTTAAAACGCAGCTAGGTAAAAGGAGATAAATCTGTGTTGCTATCGTTTATGGAACAGTTTTAAACAACAATTCGTCGGATGTTACACAACCACCATTCAGGAGCCACACGTACACAACAAGGCACTATTCAACAAGGGTTAAACAACCACGCTTTTCATTAAGGGTTAACCCTCAATCGTGGAGAGCATCCAACGTAAAAAAAAACAAACAAAAATTTACAGGGTTTCACCGGGCGTCATTCAATTCGTGCGCGCCTGTGTTTAACACTATTTTCAGAACAACATTGATTGAATCATTTGACTAAAGATCGACTGAACTATTCTGTCCACACGTTGCAACACTGAAATCAACTAACAAGTACGAATAGGAGTAGATCTTACCACAATTGTTGAATGAAATCAGAAGGTACAGCGAAATGCTTCAATAAAATTTAACATCGGCAATCGTGGAATGAAATCAGGAGTTTCAGCAAATCATTATGTAAAATTTAACATTAGCAAATCGTTGAATGAAGTCAGGACTTTCAGCAAATCATTATATAAAATTTAACATTAGCAGTCATTGAAAGAAGGGGAATACTCATGAAAATCTTTTAATGGATAGTTCTTCTATGAATGTTGAATAATTGGGTAAGACGTAAGCAACCATAGGTATAATCACATTAAACGCGGGGTTTGTACCAAATGGAAGCATTAAAAACGAAGAAAAACTCTCACAAAGCATTTGCAGAGATAATCTATCCAAGAAGGTACAGAGATCACTTCGCAGAGGTCAATAGAACGCAGAGCTCGATTTATAAAGAAAACGTAGAGGTCGTGCCAAAATCATAGAGGTTATTTCAATCGCAAGAAGGTGCAGTGACCAACAATCAGCCAAGAACAAAGAAGAGGGTGGACGGTTGACACGATCACCCTTCGCTCATCATCCTCGCACAAGAAAGCAGGGCATTGAGATCCATAGGTATTTTAACACTAAGGCAATGACCATAGATCAGGCTCCTGGACGACTGCTCAGGCGAGGACTGGTGAGCTAGGGACGAAGGCTAAACAAACAAGAAGTCACACTCCACACAACAAGGTGGTCTAGACATGCAGGAAAATGAAGGCCATGGGAGACAACAACCATCGAGCTAGGCTAAGACAAGTTTCCATCCTCAATCTTAAAAGACATCAATTTGCTTTTCCAATAAACAAGCAGATCCCAGCATAAGTCCTAATACCATCTACCAAATAGAAATGAAGAGAGCGTATTGTTGCCTGATCGCCCGCTTCGAATGACGTCCCACACGCTCCGTGCAACTCTCGCTCGCCGACCGTCGAGACTTCACCGGTACCTCCCAGCCAATGCTAGGGGTACTCTTCTTCCCCCTTAGCCCCCCGAGTCGCAAAGGGGCCATGCACACTAACCAAATATTTCATCTAGCTCCCAGTTCGCCTCGCAAGGTCGAGCTACCACTCCTCTCCGAGCTGGGTATCCCCAACTCCCACAAGTAAATCAGTCAAGTAGATATTTCTATAGCGTAACGTTATGCAAACAGAAAATGGTCCTTCATCCTTCTCCTTCCTTCATTTTATAGAGTTTCAAACTTTCTTTCTTTCCTAAAATCTCATTTAATTAAAGTTTTTAAAAATAAATTCCTAAAAATTCTTCTCCGTACAAGTGTCACCCATCCCCTTCATTCCTCCATTATTTAATTTCTTTAAATAATTAATTATCTTATTTCCGTCACCCACCTAGAGTTACTCCTAGAATCACTCCTCGGTGTCCCCCAAATTCCCTTACAGGTTTTAAAGGCTTTCCCTATTATGAAATTGCTAATTCAATTTAAAATTAGAAAGCTCTTAAATGGTAGATTCTTTACTAAGTTGACTTTCCACTTTTTCCCTTAAGTTCCCCTTTTTTCCTTTTTATGTTACCTCTTTTCCCTAGTTTCCTATTTATTTGTTTTTTTCCTTCTTTCCCCTTTTTACTTAGAACTCAAAAAGGCAGGTGTGAAAATTAACCCTTTTTCCCTCTTCTTATTTAATTAGTATACTTTAATTTATTAAGGTAATACAACAATTAATTCCCTTTTTGAATTTTAATCCCACATCATTTTTTTATTTTTTTTTATGAATAAATTAAATTTCTTACTCCCTTCATGTTACAAGATTTAACGAAGATCATAATTATTATTTAAGTTGTTTTTATTATTATTATATATATATATATATATATATTATAGAAGACAAAATTTTACCACTAGCGTAATTTAGACTTAGGCCTTAATTTCGTACTGGGCGACATTTAATTAGGGAAATTGTTTTAAAAATTACTTAACATCTTATTTGTCTTAGGGCCATCTAGGTTCATCCCTCTATCATCAACAACGCGACGTGCCCTTCAGGACGCACTAGGTGCTCCAAGGGTCCCACTCACCTCATATGTTCCCTTGCGCGATGTGCCCTTCAGGATGCACTACGTGCTCCAAGGGTGCCACTCGCCTCTTGACTGATTTGGTAGACATCAATAACCCCTGGAGTCAACACTCCACCAGGTGAACTTGTGGGAGACTAAGGGCCTCTAAGGAATAAGTCCCCTGCCTTATTCCACACCCCTTAGAATCATCGTGAGCGACTATCGCAGTCTACCCTCACGGCATCGTGTGTCCTCTCGAACTAGGTAATCGTTAACCTACAGTTCGAGCCATGGTGGGAGTGCTAGTAGGCTGTGGTAGGTCTGTTGTCCACAACTCTCCCTCAACATCTCTGGTAGTCGTGCATGACCCCTTTACTCCATATGTGAGTCTGGTCAGCAAGCTATCGTCAGCCTGCATCATAAAAAAATCATGTCAAAATATATCCATATCATATCATCTTAATCAGATGCACTAATATCATAGTAAAACAATCAAACCCCAATGGTACACTCCCTGACTTGATCCGGAGTCCAAGGGGTTCCATCGATGCCTCGACATCCTCTAGGTTCGTAATCCTGCACACTCAGTAAAACCGAGTCAATAGCACCTGTCTATGTCAAAGCGGTAAAACAACATGGCATCAACCCATAACGCCTCATAATCAAAATCAAAAGTTTTAATAGCATAATAATCTGGATCACTTGCGAGCAAGTGTCCTCAAAGAATAAGTTCGCTCAGTGCGCCAGAGCGGGATGTTACAACGAGTGTGGTTGAGAAAATTGCATTTCAAATTTCTACCACCCCCTACAAGTAGCCTAGAGGATTAGGAGTACTACAATTTGTCTCAACTTTTAATATAATTGTGAACACAAATTTTAAATAAAATAGCCAAGGGTATGGGATGAAGGCATAATCCATTTGAATGTCGCAACTTCTCTCAATTTTTAATATTTCTAAATGTTGGGCCATGCCAACATGCAAGGAGTCCAGCCTTGTCAAAAGAAAGAGAAAAATGTGTAAATCCCATAAAACCCATATAAACACTCAACTACAATAAGGAAAGGACCAAGAAGCTATATATAAAGCTTATGCCAATTTGTATCAAAGCAATATAGTAGTTTTCTTAATAACAGATGCAGAAAATATGCTATCAAATCTTGTTCTTTTTCACATATTAACAAGTTATTTGTTAAATAATAAGTATTGAGCTATTTTTAATCATATAGGATTGTTGCAAGAGATGCTTGCCGAAGTTCCGAAGGMATCCACTTCAYAAACAGAAAACACTAGTTACAAACCTAAGTGGTAAGGTTGAATTTAGGGGTGTGGTTGAGAAAATTGCATTTCAAATTTATACCACCCCCAAAAGTATAAATACAAGTAGCCTAGAGGTTTAGTTTCGTCCACAATCAATACATCATCCTTTATTTGTAGTCAAGGTTTTGGCAAGAGTACTACAATTTGTGTCTCAACTTTTAATAGAACTGTGAACACAAATTTTAAATAAAATAGCCAAGGGTATGGGATGAAGGCATAATCCATTTGAATGTCGCAAATTCTCTCAATGGCTTTTGTCCCTCCAAAGCTTAAATAAGCATTGATTGATGAGCCTTGATAATCACCACATAAAATGTGACAATGTTCCCAAAGTTCTTTAGTCAATCACCTAGTAGGATCACTTCATTGATGAACTCATCATTAGAAGATGTATTATACATAATCCAATATCTCGCTTCTATAAAAACTTCCCTGGTTAAAGTAGAAATAAGCAAAACTTGATTGAGCGGAATGCAGGAGTTCAAACCTTGGATATTCAAGTAGAGCACATATGTGTGAGTGGAGTTGTGAGAATCGTGACATAATATGGGAGATTGGTAAAGAGCTAAGTCACCTGACATGATGACATGGGACACGGAGGACACGGAAATACGAGTATCCGACACGTGAAATTTTGACCCTGAAAATAGGACATGTATATATATATATATATATATATATATATATATTATATACATGAACAACAATTAAAAATTACACATACAAAAATGAAATTTAGACACAAAGATTCATATTTTGTTAGAAACTAGAAGATTTACATGATACAAAACTTTAAACATGTAACATAAATGTTAAATCATGATTCATTATACATTGTAACATCAATGTTGATCAAATGACAAACACTGAACACACRAGAAATTATAACCATAAGCTGCAGCATTCTTAATCTCAATAAGTCATCAAAATCAAAATGCACATAGATACTGAGTCAGAGTCACTGATACAATAGATGGGAATACCAATGGAAAATACAAAATAGCCATAGGGTATATAATAGAACCATAGATGGAAGAATCCCATAGCTCATGAGACACGACTCTCAGTAGTCCTCCATGTCATAATCATGAATATCAACATCACTACCAGTGCTCTCTCCTCCTCCTCCTCCTCCTCCTCTATATCCAATGCAACATGTGCATCTGATGGTGTGGAGGATCACCCCTCGAGAGGATCACCATCATCAAAAGTGACCAGCTCTAGCAATAGTTCATTAAGATCCAAGTTGACTAATGCCAATTCAACAATGTTGTCCAAACCCATATTATCATGAAACCCATCCCACATCTTTGTCTTTCCTATCAACCATTCTTCTCTTTGCATGTAAATAAGATAGAGGTTGGTGTGCACATACACCACTAAGTCACCTGACATGATGACAAAGAGAAGAGTTCAACAAAAGAGTTTATACTTGAATGAAGGGTACATTTTTACTAGGGTTGTGACAAAAGAGTTCAACAATCAATGCCACCAACATCGATGTACATAAAAGGCTTGGTGATCTTTATTAAATGCCAGTTCCATACCATCATAATAGAATCCAATGGAAACATTGCAATCCTACCAATCTTGAAATACTGAAAAACCGTTAAGTCTGTTGAATTTTGAATGGAACCTAAAATTCTACTTTCTCCATATGAATTCCAATGAGGTTGGAACCACTCTCAAACATTATGAAACAATTAATAATAATGTTAAAAATAAGTAAAAGGATGAAAATGAAAGATACAGAAGAATGTCATTTAACATTAATTACTAGGGTGGGTGAAATGGACGGGGTGGGGACCTCTTTAAATAGCATTAGTAGGGGAAAATAACCATCAATTGCACACCAAAACACATCACAACTCCAATTTGCATGAAAACATGAGCCCAGTGTTGACGCCCAAAAGCGCAACATGGAATCCCTCCATGCAAATGGGTTGCAATTGCTTATTACTTATATATATTTAATAATATACTAAATAGGTGGGACCCCTTTTATGTGAATAATGATGAAAGACGCTTCTTTGATTTGCGCTCATGACTACCTTGCAAAAATGATTCTACAGTTTGCGAATAAACCCAAAAAATTGAGCCGCTTTCCATGTGAAATGGATGAATGATGGATGCGCTGACAATTTGATTTGAAAAGAAAAGAGGAGGATAATGTTTGTTTTGATAATCATCTTGGTTCATTCTTGATACACATATATTTTGGCATATAGTTATGGTGTATTGCACTTATGGTATACTTGTTATTATGGTGGACAATTGTTATGTTTTATGAAATGGAAATCCTCCTTGGTAAGAAATGTGGGACATATTTTGGTGCTAAGTGTTGAACATGCATATAGGACTTATGAGATTAATGTGGGAAGGCTGATTCGACTTTGGATTGAAAATTTATGTGGCAAATTGAATATACATGGTGGACTATGTGTTTTGTGAAAATGTTATGGTGGTTTGGGTGCGCTCCATACTTGGTTGTGGTGGGTGACAATTAATGTGGGAAATGACATACAATTAATGCACGTCATTCTTACTCTACCTAGAGCTCACCACCTTCACTTTGTTTGCGCTTGTGTTGGTGGCTTTGGCTAGTGTTGCCTCTGTTTTGGTCGGCCTTTGAAAGAATAGTGGTGCTCGTTGGATTTCTAGCATTCTCCTTACAAGTATGTTGGCTCTTACCTCTCCATTCATGAACTGTAGCTCTTCTCTAAATAAAATCATAATGTTGGTTCTTAGATTTTTCTTACAGAGTGTGTTTTCTTTCCGAAGATTTTAGTGGATGTATGTGGGTATTATGATTGTGCAAATTACATTCAAATGGGGTTTCTTCCTGTTGGCATTTAAAACGTTTCAAGCTGGGAATGATGTTCGGCATTCCATTATGTTTGAAATATGTGATTGTGTTGCACCCAGAATGAATGTTGTTTATTTTGTTATGACTGTTGACAAATAATTATGGCAATTACTTTCGGTTTCGCCCATCTCTGGTGATTAAAATTCGAAGGCTTTTCTCTGTGAAATAAAAAAGCAGTTGGGTTTTTTGCATAATGTCATACCCTTTACCCAGGCCTTGGAAGACTTGTAGCTCTTTCGAATTTTCTTTCCATTGTTTGTGAATATAGGTGAGACATGCATATTTGCCTTACGACCACCATGGGAAGTCTGTGGAAAGTATGTTGTGGAAAGAAATGGTTGTTTTATTTTACAAACCCCTTATTAATATTTCTCCCTTATGATTTCCCAGACCTCATTTTGTATCTGATATATGGTAGTTAGTGAATTTGAACTCAAGTTTTCATACTTGTTTGGTCGATTTTGAGGTTATATGATTAAAAAAAAAATGATGAGCACCAGTTTCGCATGGGGTTTCAAACCCAGTCTGTTTATGCAGCAAGTATTGGGGTTGTGATATAAGTTTTGTATAGTGAAAGGTCGATGGATTTATGTTTGTTTTATCAACCTCCCATGCTGGCTTGAGGCGATCTGGTTTCGAATGAATTTTTAAACATTCTATTACACAATGTTTCGCTAATGGATATCTATATTTATAATAAAAAGGGACGGGGGGATGGAAATTGTAAAGTTTGATAGTCGTGAGATTTTCATTGGGTTTTATATTGAGCACTATAAAAATTGTTGTGTTTTGGATTTGAATTATTAATAGAGAAATTTTTTTGGCAAATGACGGTGATGTCGATTTTCAATAAATATTATTTCATGTCACGGAACAAAAATCGTCTCATTCTCGTTCATTATCTCACTTTCCGCTCATTATATGCCCACTGCCTTCCCAAATACATTTAAAACATCCCATGTTCTATTATTATGAATTTCATTTTTTTTAATTTAA
>JZKD02S1775698.1:75370-94733 GCA_000966675.3 Picea glauca
ATGATAGAGCCAACCTTTTGATTTTATTTAAGGTAGATTATTGATGCATGGATTGTTAAGAGTTTTTCATAACATGATTGGAATATTGCTTCAGGATGAGTTTCTTTAGCAGAGGCATCAATGGAAGAGGTTCTAATAGAGGCAAAGGAAATAATTGACAAAGAGGCCATAGAAGGCCACGATTTTCGATATATTTTGACGTTGATCTACAAGAACTAAATCATCTTTTCCAAGTTGGGTTTTTTAATCTAGTTGGCCAAGAAAATCTGCAACCCATACCTGAGAGGCCTCCTTTCCAGCCACGTCAAAATTTCTCTAGTATCCATGTTCCCCCTCATGTGTCTATGCAGCCAGAACCACCTGCCAATGATGGTTGGCAAGAAATTGTTCATCAACCTGTAGCTCACCACCATGGTTGGCCTACTGTGGCGTTGCCATTACCCCCTCCTCCACCGCCAATAAATCCAAATGCTCAAGTTGATCATGTTGTCTCACCAGTACAGTCCTCTCATGCAAGCAAAAGGCTAAAAACTGATGTTCCCAAGCAAGAGCTAGATAAGAGAAAAGGAGTGGCCAATCCCTCCAAGTCATCCAAATATTCCTCTGAATCTGTGTCCTCTCATATCCATATCAAAGATGATTGTTCCCATGTCATCGGTGAAATCCACCCACAAGGTTCCCATCAGTTGAAGGCTATTGCACAGGATAAATAAGAAATGGGATCAAAAGAGGGGAGCAGTGGAAAGAGGCAAAATGTCTCTCACATCAAATATGGTTTTTTATGTTGTTAATGTTATTTTCATTTGAGGACGATCTTTTTATTTGATATAACAGTATTTCAGATAACAAATACATATTTAATAGAGTTTTGGAAAACATGGATATAATGTTATTTTTGGATATAGTCATGTTCTATTTTGTTGATATTAAAATATTTGATCATTAATATGAGGATGGGAGTTACAAGGCAAATATTTGAATTAAATATTTTGGGTATTATACTTCATGTTTTGATGATTATTAAAGAAATGAAAATGGGAGTCACAAGGGGTCACACCTATTTAGTTATTATTTAATTAGACCCTTATCTATATATATTATTATTTATTTGTCTCAACTAATTAGTTAAGCTAATTAAAATTAACAAAAGAAAGGTAGTTGAACTACCATAACTTATTGAGAAAGAATACAAACTCAATCAAATGAAGGGACAAAGGGGCAAGAGAATAGAAGGAGAACTTTTTCTTTAAGGTTTTATATGTACTTGTGAGATACTTCCATTCTTCATTCATTCTAAGTTTACTAGAAGGCTTAACCATCTTGATGACAACAAAGTCTTATCGAAGGCAGCAGGATTCAAAATTGAATCATATCTTTCAGTAGCTTGTCTTTAACGATGTATGAATTATCTTTGATAGTCTGTGTGTTCTTGTTTGTTTATGAATTAAATTTCATGACTGATAAATAATATTTTGCAAAGTCAAGGGACAATATTTTGTGGCAAGTTGATCAAGATCTTTAGTTTCAATTTTCTTTTGTTGTCAGAGTCTTTTTGTATGGTGCCCATTGGAGGCTTATAAATCTGACTTTGGTCCCTACCCTCGCAGGGGTTTGTAAAGATCATTATGTTTTGTATCTTAGAATGAAATCAATATAAAAATCAGATTTCTGATTTCAGTCTCACATGTGTATTTTGATGAGTTGGTTCAGATTTTGCTTTTATCCTTGTTTCTTATCCATGTACATGCTCATGTAATTTCTTACTTAGTTTATTTATTTTGCACAATTACATAAAATATATATATATAACCAGCCTTGGTCCCTCGTACTTAATACATGTGGATTAGGTGATTGTTTTTTTTTAAGGCTATAAACCCCGGGTGACATTCCCAACTATCTTTCCTTAGCCCGACAAGATCTGAAAATGATTGAGTAAGGTTCCTCGTACCTTTTCCTAAACATTTATTTGGTGACCATACTGGGGAGATCTTTCCATATCTCTCTGGTTGTTTGTATCATGATTGTATTTTATTTTTTTGTTTTGTCTGATTACTCTTTGACTGATTTTTTTTTCATGTCCGTACCTGTTATGAGACAACCCAATATTGGAAACGGTCATGATGACCAAACCAACATTGCATTGACTTTATTCAACACTATTTTATAAACTGCTAGTACTCACAATGAACTTGAACGCGCTTGGGAAGTAATTGAAAGGGACATAAACATGCGTCAATGCTGGGAAGCCGGCAAAGGTAGCCCATAAATCAACTATAACCTCCCTTTTCCTACCTCCTTGGTCTTTCATTTCATGTCCTCTAATCCTTGCATTTCTCGAAGGAGAAGAGGGTTGTCCCTATTGAATTTTAATAATTTCTTGGCTCAAGCATGAGGTTTATTTCATTTAGCATGTACTTGAACCATAAACAAATGTAGCAACACCATACACAAGTGTTGCAATAACCAAGATCACAAAAACAATAACCATGCACAAGAACACAAGAAGTATCCTGGGAAAGCCCTTCTCAAACAAGGGAAAAACCCAACAATCCTTTGCTATATTCTTAAGAGAAGATCCCCCACACCATAGACCTAGCACACAAGAGGGTGCTTACCAAAACCTAGAACCTAGCATCCAAGAGAGGTGTGCACTTCAGTCGTACATGCACTTGCTGAAATTTCCAAATGACAAGTGAGAGTGTGTAATCCTCAATGGGGATTCACCTCTATTTATACAAGACTAGACACAACAATAGGTGTGTCTCTTGGCACAATAGGTCCGACCTCAATAACTCAGTAATATAATTAATCATTACATAAATATTAATTATCTTTCACATATGGTGGGGCTGACTTGTACCCTTTACATCACAAATTACGGTTACAAGTAAATCTTACTCTCAGACAATATAGAAAGGATCTCACACGTCCACTAGTGCTCAACCACTAGGGACACGTCCACATGTGCTCAGCCACAAGGATGTCCTACTCAACATATCTCTCAACTAAGTCCACAGAAGAACCATTTGGAGTACCATCTCAAGCCGACTCAACTGAGTCCACAGGAGTACAAGGCAAGAGACCATCTCAAGTTGACTCAACTTAGTCTAGAGGAGTACAAAGCAAGAGACCTCACGTCATCACAAATCAGTCCAGAGTCTGACACACACCCATCACATAGGCACACCCAACACATGGGCACACATCGTCTCAACTCAGTCCAGAGGAGAACGACACACCCATCACATGGGCACACATCGTCTCAACTCAGTCCAGAGGAGAACGACACACCCATCACATGGGCCCTCTCACAGATTGACTCAACTCAGTCTAGAGGAGAACAATCTGGAGGATGTCTCATGAATCTGCAATCAACAACACTCCCTCTCATCTAGGGAGGAATTCTCCACCAGGCCAACTCTCTCATGGAAGTACTCAAACTTCATCCTGGCAAGCGGTTTGGTGAAGACATCTGCAACCTGCTCCTGTGTAGAAAGGTCATGCACGTGTATTGCTTTCCTCTACACCATATCTCTGATATAATGGTATTTGATCTCAATGTGTTTCGATTTATCGTGAAACACGGGATTCTCTGAGAGCTTCACACAACTCTGGTTATTGCAATGGATAATAGTGGAATCCATCTCATGACCAAATAAATCTGAAAGGATCTTGCGGAGTCACACTGCTTCGCAGACTGACACATAACATTATGTACTTTTCTTTTGTGGTACTCAAAGCCACGGAGCTATGTTTCCTACTGCACCAGGAAAACATGGCAGATCACAAAGTAAAACAACAATCAGATGTGCTCTTCTGGTCCACTGCGCTCCCTGCCCAATCTGCATCAGCATATCCCTGCAATCTCATGTCTACACTAGAGGCATATCTCAGGCCATATCCAATTGTGCCTCATAGATATCTCAATACATGCTTTGTTGTTATCCAGTGAGTCTGTCTCGACTGACTCATAAACTGACTGAGTACATTCATTGCATATCATATATCAGGTCTGGTGTTAACCAGATACATCAATGATCCAATCAGTTGTCAGTAAAGATGTGGATCAATCTCACATGAATCAGTAGAAGCCTCGTTCATTTTCTTCAAATCCATTTGATGTAGTCTCCAACCCATGGATGCGACTAGGGAAATGATCGCACAGATGGAAGTGTATCGGGATATAGAAGCAAATGTCTCCTCATAATCAAATCCCTCCACTTGAGAGATTCCTCTAGCCACAAATCTCACTTTGTACTTTTTGACACTTCCATCAGCTGCATGCTTGATCTTATAGATACACTTGGAAGTCACTACAAACTTCCCTTATAGTCTCAGAACAATATCCCACACATCATTCTTCATGATGGACTGATACTCTTATGTCATGGAATCTTGCAATACCTATTGTCATGCTACTTCTCCATGACAAGAAGGCTTAGTATCAATGATGTGGCTCATGGTTGAAACATAGCTCAAAAATCTTTGTGGTCTCTTTCTCTATCGGAATGTACCTCAAGGAGTTGCATGTCCCTTTGCCTTCTACAGAGTCTGTCGAGCTCGGGCAGGCCTTTTATGGCCTACTGCAATGTCTCTGGGAACATCAACTGGAGATACTAGATCAATTGGGTAAACTAGATCAACAGGATCAATGGATGTCTCCCTCTGAACTGCTGAAGGGGGAGAAGGTATTGTCTCGCTGTCAATCTCCATATGAGATTCTCTAGATCTTAGAAAGGCTACCTCTTCCTCAGATATGACATCTCTGCTCACCCCAATCTGTCTTTGACCACGGATGTACATCCGGTATGCCTTCGAAGATTAATTGTACCCCACAAATGTACCCTTTCTGCATGAAGGGTCTAACTTGGACCTCTTCTCATTGGGTACATGAAAGTATATTAGACACCCAAATATCTTGAAGTGTCCAACCTCAGGCTTCACTTCGATGAAGGCTTCTTTAGGAGTCATGTTCTTCAAAATCTAATGAGGAATCTTATTCTGAACATACATTGTTGTCATGGATTCTTTTGCCCACATAATCATAGGTAGATTCTGATCATGTATCATCACTTTGGTTGCCTCAATGATGGTTTTGTTCTTCCTATCTGGAACCCCATTTTGATGAGGGTTATAAGGAATGGTGTACTCCCTCTTGATCCTTGCCTCAATACAGAAATCAATGAAATCCCTGGATGTATACTCTCCTCCATTATTTTATCTCATCACCTTGATCCTCCTCTCGGTCAAGTTCTTAACCTGAGTTTTAAACTCTTGAAATCTCGCAAGTACTCCATCCTTGGTCTTCAAGAAGTAAATCCATGTCTTTCGAGAGTGATCATCGATGAAGAGTACATAGTACAAATATTCATTCAAGGAAGCAGTAGTCATGGGTCCACATACATCTGAATGTATCAAGTCCAAGATCCCCTTGGATCTATTGTCACTGCTCAAGAAAAACCCCTTTAAATTCTTGCCAAGAGCACGACCTCTACGAACACCATCATGTTGAACCTGTATCTCTGGTAGGCTTGTTACCATCTTCCCTAGAGCGGTTCAGGATCTATAATGTATATGAGCAAGTCTCCTCTGCTATAGCTCACTCAAAATGATAGTATCATGTAATAGGGCATGGACTTGTCGAACATTCAATCTGTATAAGTTGTTTTCTTGAACACCAATCACTTGGAAAGAATTCATCTGTGAGTTCTTGTTCCATGCAAGAAATTTTCCTTCAGAGAAGGTAACCTTGTAGCCTTTATCCTCTAAGGAAGAAATAGAGACAAGGTTCCTTTTCATCCTAGGTACATATAGTACCTCACTCAACTGAAGGGGTATGTCAGAATCTAGTTGGAATGTAGAAGTTCCAACTCCTTTCACATTATATCTGGCATTGTCTCCAAGTACAATGTGTAGACTAGACTCTTTCTCAACAAGGTGTGTTAGATGATCTCTATATCCAGTCATGTGTCTGGAAGCACCACTATCAATTAGCCAAATATCACTATCAGTAGGAATTGTACCTGAGAGTGTTTATATGAAGAAGAAGGCTTCATCTCTCTGATGTGGCTCTGGATCAACATCAGCAGTGGAGTCAAGTTGACTTCCTTTCTTTCTAGTAGGAGAATCTCTCGCAATGTGTCCATACTTGTCACATCTGAAACACTGAATCTTGGATTTGTCTTTTCTATCTTCATGACCTGAAGTTGATGAATTCTTATTGTCTTTGAATGCTTTGTTGAAACTTCTTCTATTTATTATTTTTCCTTCTTTTGTATGAAAAGCAAGAGAATGATTGTCATCATGAGGGGAGTCTTGCACTCCTCTAACTATAAGTTTGGTTTCCTCCTGGGTGCAGTCTGTCCATAGACAATCAAAACCCGGTAGATCTTCTCTACCACTGATACTTTGAAGAAATGGTTCACAATGTCTTGGAAGAGCATTGAGAGTAGTCAAGACAAGTTCTCTATCTAATATGGTTTCTCCAATGGCACCCATCTGATCTCTGATCTTTGAAATCTTCATGAAGAAGGTAGCAACGGTGTCAGCTTTTGTCATATTGATATGTTGAAGTTGGCTCTTCAATGTAAGAGCTCTATGGGTGTTGGTACTCTCAAACATATTCTTAAATGCATCATACATCTCATAAGTTGTCTTTAAGTTGGAAATATGGGGTAGGAGATGATCTCTCACTGAATAGATGATTATCTTCCTTGCTTTGACATCATCTTCCTTCCATTCTTCCTTCTCTTCATCGGTAGTTGTTTCTGGTAGAGTCTTTTGGATCACACTCAATAGGTCATTCTCTTCTAGGGTAATCTGTAGTCTCGATTTCCAAGAATTTAAGTTGCTTGATCCATCAAGCCTATCTTCCACCAAAGTTATGTTCCTCATGGTTTGCAGATTCTTCCACAAACCCTTAGCAACTAGGCTAGGAAACCTAACGGCTAGGCTAGGATAGAAACCTTAGGTTTCGTTGGACTTATGAATGCCAACAATAAGCCTTGAAAGTCAAAAGAACACTGATAAGCTTGAAAAAAATTCTTGAATGGGATGTAGAAACCTTAAAACTGAAATTTCTGCAAAAACCCTAGAAACCCTAGGGCCAAAAATCAAAAGTTCTTCGATTTGCAATATGAGAGTCTCTGGAGATGGGATGAAGGAGGCCGTACACTCCTATGCCAAAATTAGCCCCAACGTTTCAGTGTAGGGTGCTGAAACAAGCAAAAAAGAGAGGGTCGTACCTTTTTCTGGAAACCCTATAGAGTCATACTTTTATGCAACTAGGAGGTGACGACTGGTTTGAAACTTGTGCAATGGTTCTTCAAGAACTCTGCTCTGATTCCATGTTGAATTTTAATGATTTCTAGTCTCAAGCATGAGGTTTATTTCATTTAGCATGTACTTGAACCATAAACAAATGCAACAACACCATACACAAGTGCTGCAATAACCAAGATCACAAGAAGAATAACCATGCACAAGAACACAAGAAGTATCCTGGGAAAACCCTTCTCAAACAAGGGAAAAACCCAGCAATCCTTTGCTATATTATCAAGAGAAGATCCCCCACACCATAGACCTAGCACACAAGAGGGTGCTTACCAAAACCTAGAACCTAGCGCCCAAGAGAGGTCTGCACTTCAGTTGTACATGCACTTGCTGAAATTTCCAAATGACAAGTGAGAGTTTGTAATCCTCAATGGGGATTCACCTCTATTTATAAAAGACTAGGCACAACAATAGGTGTGTCTCTTGGCATAATAGGGCTGACCTCAATAACTAAGTAATATAATTAATCATTACATAAATATTAATTATCTTTCACATATGGTGGGGACGAATCCTACCCTTTACATCACAAATTAGGGTTATAAGTAAATCTTACTCTCAGACAATATAGCAAGGATCTCACACATCCACTAGTGCTCAACCACTAGGGACACATCCACCTGTGCTCAGCCACATGCACGTCCTACTCAAGATATCTCAACTGAGTCCATAGGAGAACCATCTGGAGTACCATCTCAAGCCGACTCAACTGATTCCACAGAAGTACAAGGCAAGAGACCATCTCAAGTTGACTCAACTCAGTCCAGAGGAGTACAAAGCAAGAGACCACAGGTCATCACAACTCAGTCCAAATTCTGATGCACACCCATCACATGGGCACACCCAACACATGGGCACACATTGTCTCAACTCAGTCCAGAGGAGAACAACACACCCATCACATGGGCCCTCTCACAGATCGACTCAACTAAGTCTAGAGGAGAACGATCTGGAGGATGTCTCATGAAGCTGCAATCAACAACAGTCCCCTGAAGCTACCCCTATTTCTAAAATAGGTAGAAGGAAAATTGTCTTATCAACACAACACAATGCTCTTAGGTGAACCTTATATGATTCTGTCAGTTCATCTTTATCACCCATACCTATCACTTTCAACATGACATTTGCGGGTAGTGGTAGTGCCATCAGAGGTCCCTCCTCCTTGCAACCTTCTGCTTCATCGGTGATTGGTAGTATCTATAGTCATAAAGTCCATATTCAATCCACGAATAATCCTACGAAAGTCATAAAGAAATATGGAATTTTCTAATTCGAGGAAGATGCTACAACCACCCTTTGGCATGTATCTTCTCCCTTGAATTTTGCACCAGCCACCCACCCATTACCAAAATTCAAGGATAATTTACCTAGGTTCTCGAGAAACGGTATCGTTACTACAAATGAACACTTGGTATCATTTTATAATTCTTTTCATAACATAGGGGCTAACGATAATGACACTTGCATGTGTTTATTTGTCAACTCTCTCGAAGGGAATGTTGCAACAGAATTTTTTGACCTCCCGCCCAAAATCCTTTCCACTTGGGAAGAATTGTTTTATTGGTTCAAGTCCACTTATGGACATCCCACGAGTCCAGCTAAGCAGTTAAGGGAATACAACAATATTTCCTATAAGCATGGTGAAACCTTTAAATCTTCTAACCTTCACTTCACCAAATTATATAAGCAAATCCCTGAACTAATCTGCCCTCAAAATCAGGTTGCTTTCATGCATTATTATAATGCATTACCTTCCCCTTATTGCCATAGAATTTAAGAGAAGGATATTGATAATCTCGATTCCTCCCTTTAGACTTGCCTAGAATATGAAGAGAAACTCGAAAGAACGGGTCTCCCTAAGGTAGACTTGGTCAAGCAAACAAACATTTATGCCCTCCTACAACTCATGAAAGATATGAATAATAGGATGATATCCTACAAACGAAAAGGAAATTCTTCTTCCCCTTCCCCTGGGGCTTCTTCTTCTTCCTTAGCGCCTTTTAGGAATACTAATGAAAACACTTTTCAGCCAAAGGCCATAATGGCTCGCAGTTGGTGTAACTTCTATGAAGAAAATCGTGACGAGAGTACTTGTGAAGTTAAGAGAAATGCTAGAGATAAGATATTTGGAAAAAGGCCTGATACTACGATTGTTGTTCTAGATTGGGTTGAACTAGATGATGTTATGGTAATCAATACTAGGAATAAATCTTACACTGCAAAGGGAAAATATGACCTTCCCCGCACTTCATCCACCCCAAGCTCATCTTCTCAAAGTGTTGATACACAAGTTGTCAGAACTTCGGATAATCAAGGAGTGTTTTCTCCTCTCCCCTCRTCTAAGTATAATATCCTTAATCAATTRGMTAATATCAAAGCTAGTGCTACTCTTTTGGAYATGGTTGTCATCCCAGAACAACAAAAGCATCTTAAAAAMTTTATTGGAGGTAAGATTTCTACCATAGCCAATCTATTTGAAGAGTCAAAGGAAGAGGACTCAACTATAAATAAGATAGGTGTAAATAACTTTAGGAACCCTGTAGAAAACCCCCCTTTCTATATCTTAGTAAAAATCATGGATAAAATAGCTCATTGTTTCCTAATTGATGGCGGGTCCGGTCTGAGTGTGATGTCTAAAATTATCATGGAAGAGCTTGGCTTATCTTGCACTAATGAAAATTCTAGAAGCATACTATCTTATAATAGTTTGCAGTAATCAACTATAGGTGAAATCAAGGATGTAAAATTAGTTATGTGCACACATCCCGAGATAAGAACAACCCTCAACATCCAAGTAATTGATATGTCAGTGAGTAACTATTCAATTATTTTAGGAAGAGATTGGCAAGCCTTAACTGGTGGATACCTTTCACTTGATGGTACACATTTGTCTTGTTGGTATTATGGTAGCTGCAGGAGGTATTTACCTCCATGTGTAAACCTGAAAAGAATAGAATATTCTGGGAAGCAAGAAGAAAGCCTAATTAGTTGGCTAATAACCCTAGAAGACAAGTCAACTCGAGAGGATAAGTTGTATTAGGTTATTAGCCTCCAAGAGAAGAATTCGGCTAAAGGAAATATTATATACTAAGTAAATTGGCACCCATAATGAGAAGTTAGCCCAGGCAACCTGCCAGAATTAGTATAAATACAGGAGGCTAGTCTTCATTCTGGCAAGCATTTCTCAAAACTGCAGTAGCACACTTGTGCGAACTGCAGTTGGGCAGTTTTGTGCGAAAGTCCTGGAAAAGTTGTTGCCGCCAGTCTATAGTCTTGGTATTCTCTGGGTTTGGACTTTATGATCAGCTTTTGTTATTCTTGCTTGGTGCGCTATCCTTGGAGAGAGGTGCACTATCTTGTTTGGCTATCTAGCCTAGGGTTTGCTTCTGGAATGATTCTCTGTCAAGGTTAAGGTGCTCAAGGGTGGCTTCGGCCTATGGTTCGGTGACAATAGTGATATTGTCTATCGTTAAACGAACACATCCATTATATTCTAATAGGTTATGGGCCCACACCTCCTTCATTTAGTCTAAACACTGGAAGGGAGCATAGCCATAAGGATACTAAGCTCGTTGAAGAATTGTCGCTAGGGTTTCTAGCAGGAGCAGTTACTAAAGCACTGTTGCTAGGGTTACTAGTAGGTGCAGTTGCAGAAACCCCAACCCTCTCGTTAAAGAACCTTAAGTGAAGGTATTGACCTAATTTTCAGATAGACTAATGCACCATAGCCTAGCGCATCTTTTGGTACTCTCAGCAAGCTAAGACATCAAGTTTGAGTTTTTGGTCAAAACTAGGGTTGACCAAGTCAAAGAAAACATGACTTACTCTATGAAATCAGAAAACAAGTTATAAGGAGCTTCTAACTTCAGAGCATGGAAGACAAGGATTGATCTCATCCTTGCCAAGAACAAAGTGTTGGATATCGTGAAAGGAAATATTGTGGAACTAGAGTTTGAAGAAGGAAAAGGGAAGGAACCACAGAACGTTGCAGTTATGGAGAAGTTCAAAGACAATGACATCAATGCCATGAGTATCATAGTGGATTCTATAAAAGACCACTTGATACCCTACATCTCTCATCTTGATTCATCTAAGAAGATGTACGATGCCCTAACAAACCTCTTCTCAGTCAGAAACATTGGACAAGTAATCAGCCTGAAGAATGAGCTCTGTGACATGAAAATGAACAATGATGACAGCATAACATCATACTTTGTGAGGATCTCTCAGTTAAGAGATCAACTACAAGCTATTGAAGAGATCATTTCAGAGAAAGAACTGGTAAATATAGTACTCAATGGTCTTCCCAAGACATGGGATGCATTTGCCACAAGCATGAACACAAGGAAGGAGTATCCTACATTTGAAGAACTTTGGACTTACTGTGCACAAGAAGAATCAAGGATTAGTGAAAAAGAGAAACCCCAAAAGAAATACAATGATCAAACCTTCACAACAAGGTTCAATAATTTCAGGGATAAAAAGAACTTTGGCTCCAAGAAGAAACCAAATCAAGAGAAAGATATCTCAAAAATGTAATGCTTCAATTGTCGAAAGTATGGTCACTACAAGAATCATTGTCCCGAGCTAAAGAAAAGGAAGGAAACACACGAAGCATCAGTTGCTGAAGAAAGGAAACCTTCAAAGAAGGCCAAGTAGGACAAAACAGACTTCTTCTTCTAATACAAGGTAACAATACTCTTCATAGTTCTTGTACATACCATGTTTTATGTACATATCTTGCATATCTATTTCTTAGAAGATAATATGTTCAAAGAAAAACTATACCTATGGAAGAACAACAAGATAAGGATTGATATCACAATGACTACAAGTCGGGCAATACACATGAAAGGATGAAGTACATCAAACCCTAGTAAAAATTCATGTGGAAGTTATTGCATAAGTAACAACTGCAAGATAAGTCGAAATCAGAATCAATCTTGAAGAAACCTAGAAGAAGTAAAGACAAAGAAGTCAGCAATCAAAAATAAATTGGAAAAATATTTGTGACACTTTGCAAAAGGAAATAAGGATGCAGACGAAAGTGCGGACTCTCCTAGATGGAGGGAGCCGATTATATTTCCAAAAGAAGAGCATGCATTCATGCATGAAGCAAGGATTAGGAGGGAGCTAATTATAAATTATATGATCCATTGAAGATGATGATGTATCTATCCATGGTAGCAACCATGAAAAGCAACATGTGTTCAGTGTGACTTTAGAAGAAGTCTTCTTCGAAAAGAATCCTTAAAGTATCCATGGTTGTCCATCCACATCCATGATCTTATGATGAAAGGAAGAAAACGAAATATTCAGGGCATGGAATCTATAGAAAACTCCATGGACCCAAGAGCTAAAGAGAAACATGAAGAAGAATGAAGATTCCAAGAGAGAAAGAAAATCCAGAACAACCAATCATTGTATCAAGAATCACAAGACTACCAACATGATCTGAACTCACTAAAAGCAATCTAGCAGAGGAAATGAAAGTTGTGATGAAGAACAGTATATGGAAGACTTATGAATGTAAGCATTGCGAGATCCAGAACTAGAGGTTCTCCTAGATGGAGGGAGAAGACTATGATGATTGTTTGTTCCAGTAAACCAGACATACCTCTACATGAGCCATTATATCGTCTGTAATATCCATGGGTTGTATTTTACATCAGATGAATGCAAAGACTATTCTCCAGAATAATTGAACAAAGAGTGTATGAAGAGAAACCTCAAGGCTTTAAGGTATACCAGAATGAGACCCGTGTATGCAGATGAAATAAGACAACTTGGTAAAGAACCTCCAATGCACAGTAGAAGCATGGTGAAAAACTTTATATAACAGAGATATTGTATCAGAATGGTTGCTCAGAAGCTCAGGATGATGAATTGCAAATCCATGACAAACTCTCATGATGGCAGAAGAAGTACCACTTGGATGTGTTCCAGTTTGACCCTTGCCAAGATGTTATGAGTTAGCAGGAAACAAAAGATGAATCCAACAATGACATACTATATTGATAAGAGCTATATGAAGCCTTCAAAGAAAACCAATGTTCTAGAAAGACCGAAGTACATTGAGATCAAGCATTACATTCTCCGTGATGAAGTCCATAAAAGAGAAGTGGTTCTCCAATATATATCTCCACAGATGAGCAGATAAGCAGATATTTTGGTAAAGCCTCTATCTAAGATGAAAGATTTTGTGTACTCAAGATGGAGCTCGTGGAGATGACTTCCTTATTGAAAAAGGAAGAGATGACTCCCAGCTTGGGAGGGAGCACTGACGTGTTATTGATTTATGGAAAGTCATTCTTCAAGTTCGAAAAATTGTCCAGGATGAGCAGTTCCTTTCCAGTTCAAAAAGTGGTTTGAGATTTCTGACGAACAGGCATTTTCCAGTTCGGAAAATGGTCCAAATCGAACATTCATTTTCGTAATGAAAATGGTTCGATGGATTGTTGGTGTACCATAGACAACGATTCCCCTTATGGATAGTGTGGGGGAATGGTCTAGGATAGTCTCTCTTCTTGATGGTTACTCTCAGTAGTGGTCAAGAAGACTGGTCCGCCTCGCCAAACAATCATTCTTTTGAAGCTCACAATTGTGAGCAGTTTCGAAGAATGGTTTGTTTTGGAGGTTGGTGCAGGACAGTCATTTCCTTAGGAAATGGTCCGGATAGTCATTCCCTAGGGCAAATTCATTCTCTCCAGGTTTCACTTTGTTTAGTGTCGGAGGAATGGCCCAGATAGGTGAATGGTCCAGGTTCAGCAATCAGGGACAGGCATTCTCTAGGGCAGATTCATTCTCTCCAGGCTGCACTTTTTTAGTGCCGGAGGAATGGCCCAGATAGGTGAATGGTCTAGGCTTAGAAATAGGGACAGTTATTCTTCCTTGCTTGAGAAGAATAGTCGAGATAGCTCATCATTGATGTTTTACCTTCTGAGGGCAGATGCTCTTCCAGATCTCATAGATGTGAGTGGAAGAATGGCCCAGATCATTCATTTTATATCATAACAATGTTTTTTGTGCATGTTGATACCAAATGATATGATTGTTGTGGAGACTGTATGTCTCCGAACAGTAGATGTATACTACTATGGTGGATGTGGTCCACTGATTGTGACTATAAGTTATTGATCAAGTAACTGTGTGCTACTTGGTGTGGCAGTGTACCACTGGATTGTAGTTGTGTACTACTATGGATAGACACAGTTGTGTCCTATTGAATGGCATTGTTCTAATGGCCTTGAAAACTATCAGTAGTGTTGGAAATGATTATCATCTAAATGGATGATCAATGGACAGAGATTTCCCAGATGAAAAATGGTCCAGGACATTTATTCTTCTAGGAAATATGTCCGGATTAGAATAATGGCTCTTGTGTCACTCTATGGAGTGAGTGACTTATCCAACATCATGTCTGATTACTTAGATGGAGTATGGTTTCGAGAGATGATGCAGTTGATGACACTGATAGTGATGATGGTGCTCATGATCTAATCATGAGATAGTATATACGACTATATTGATGCTACCGGGTAAATGGCATGTTTGTGCTCAAGACCATTACCTTCAATACCTCCCTAGCTAGGAGGGAGTGTTGATATTATGGTAGCTGCGGGAGGTATTTACCTCCACGTGTAAACCTGACAAGAATAGAATATTTTGGGAAGCAAGAAGAAACCCTAATTAGCTGGCTAATAACTCTAGAAGACAAGTCGGCTCAAGAGGATAATTTGTATTAGGTTATTAGCCTCCAAGAGAAGAATTCCGCTAAAGGAAATATTATATACTAATTAAATTGGCACCCAGAATGATAAGTCTGCCCAGGCAGTCTGCCAGAATTAGTATAAATAAAGGAGGCCAGTCTTCATTCTGGCAAGCATTTCTCAGAACTGCAGTAGCACACTTGTGTGCACTGCAGTTGGGCAGTTTTGTGCGCAAGTCCTGGAGAAGTTGTTGTCGCCAGTCTATAGTCTCGGTCTTCTTTGGGTTTGGACTTTCTATTCAACTTTTGTTATTCTTTCTTGGTGTGCTATCCTTGGAGAGAGGTGTGCTATCTTGTTTGGCTATCTAGCCTAGGGCTTGCTTCCGGAATGATTCTTTGTCAAGGTTAAGGTGCTCGGGGGTGGATTCGGCCTATGGTTGGGTGACAATAGTGATATTGTCTATGGTTAAACGAGCACATCCATTATATTCTAACATGTCCATCCCTCGAAACAAAAATAACATTATACTCCTCGGGGAAGAAAAAATTCCACCATATATAAAGAGCGTTCCCCAACCTAATGTAAATTAACCCGAAGAAGATTTGGGAGTGTACTCTATCTTTGCTAAGGAGGGTGATACTTGTTAAGTTTTGAGCTATTATTAAGTTTCTTTTCAATTTACTAGATAACAATAGCATAGGTAGGATCACTAAGAGAAACACAATCACAAGATACACAACATTTATCTTGGGAAACCCTCATGGGGGAGAAAACCCAGAAAAAACTTCCTTAATATAGATAGCCAAGACAATAAACCAAAAACTAGAGAATATCCTCCACTGAGCAATGTGTCTCTCTCTTCCTTCTTCTCCCAACTGCAGCTACCAAACTTGCGCACTAAGTGAGGGAATGAGTGAGTGATCAAATGAGGCGTTGGCTTCCTTTATTTATACAAACTGGCAGGTGTTGGAAAGGTGTCTCTTCACTAGGTAGGGCCAACTTGTCTTCTTAGTGGTTAAAACCACTTTAATTATCCTAGGGGGCGACTTCTCAATTTGCATAATATATTTAGGGTTTGACCAATCCACAAAAGGGGATTTGGTCAATTACAATGTCCGACATGATCATTCCACAAAAGGGGATTGAGCTAATGAATAATAACTCAATAATAAATAGAATACTCTTTGTAGTTACAATATTTCAACACTCCCCCTTAACCAGAAGGGTATTCTACAACATCATCAGGAGAGAGAGAGGGCAACAACATCAACAACATCTGGAACACTGACTGGCATATCTATAAATCATCAGAAGTTTTTCTCATCATCAATATCATCATCCACAGCAGGGAGCTGGAATGGTATCATCATCATCATCTACATCAACATGGATTAGTATAACACTAATACGTCATCATCATCAATAAAAACACAAGGCTGATACAACATCAACAACAACAACAACACAGCACGAAGGTTGGAGCATCCTCAACAACAACAGCATCACAACACGAAGGTTGGAGCATCATCAACAACAACAACATCACAGCACGAAGGTTGGAGTATCATCAACATCATCACTAGGCTGGATATATTCAACACGAAGTTGGCATCACAACAACATCAGCACGAAGTTGGAAATCTTCAGCACTAGGATGGCATCACAACAACATTAGCACGAAGCTGGAAATCTTCAACACTAGGTTGGCATCACAACAACATCAGCACGAAGCTGGAAATCTTCAGCACTAGGCTGACATCAACACTACTCCCCATTTCGAGGTAGATCCTTTCAGACTACACCAAGCTTATCTCGAAAGTGATCAAACTTTACACGAGATAGAGGCTTGGTCAACACATCTTCAACATGTTCATCCGTGCAAACATACTGGAGATTTATGGCTCCTCTCTGCACCATATCATGGATGTAATGATATCGGATCTTTATGTGTTTTGACTTGTCATGGAACACAGGGTTCTCTGTCATCTTTTTGCAACTCTGGTTATCACATAGGATCACGGTTGCTTTCATGTCCAGATTGAATAGATATGTCAACAACTTTCGAAGCCATATGGCTTCACAACTGGCAGAACATGCAGCAATGTATTATGCTTCCCTCGTGCTGAGAGAAATGCTTGATTTCTTCCTACTCATCCATGAGAACATGACTGACCCCAAACTGAAACAACATCCCGAAGTGCTCTTTCTGTCAAAGACACTTCCAGCCCAATCTGAATCGGTATAACCACTCAGTCTGAACTCATGATCTCCATGATAACTGAGACCACAATCTAATGTACCCTTAAGGTACCTCATCACATGTTTTGCATCACCAAGGTGAACACGTCTGGGTTCTTCCAGATATTGTCTCAAAGGTGTTCACAACAAAACATATATCTGGTCTGCTACTCGTCAGATACATCAATGATCCAATGATTTGTCTGTACAGCGTAGCATCAATCAGTTCTGACGAAGTGTCAACCAGGAGCTTCAACTTTGTTTCCATGGGTGTATTCATGGATTTTCACTCCAACATATCAAATATCTTCAGTATTTCAACTGCATACTTCCCTTGGTTACGTAAGATCTTCTCTAGGCTTTGCCAACTTTCAAGACCTAAGAGATAAAGAATTAGGTCTTTCATCAAACTTTGTAGCGAGCTTCTTCTGCAATCTGTGATGAGATTTTCTTCATCTTGTCAAGAATACATCATCTACATATAGTAGTAACATCACGGGCTCATCATTCATAACCTTGAGATAAAGGTTAGAATCAACTTTACTCTTGGTAAAGCCCAAGCTTGTCAGGAAACTAACAATTCTTCCATACCAAGCTCTAGGAGCTTGCTTCAACACATACAAAGCTTCCTTCAACCGACATACATGAGTATTCCTATCTTCAATATTCAAATCAAATTTTCTCATTACATTGTACCAATCCAATACACTTGCTCAGTTGCAACTCAATCTGCACAATCATGTGCTAGCTCTATGTGCTCTCTACAAAGCACTATTTGTCTTACTACCTGAGAGTATGTCCTCTCCTCTTTCTGCCACTGTTCCTTCTGGAACTGGGACTCTGCACCTGCATTTGCTCTGAGGCTGAGAATGACTGCTTCATCCTCACTGTGGTTGCTGAAATCTATGAGTAACTCCTCTTATTCTATCATGGCAACAACTTCATCTAAAACTGAGAGTGTATCAATAACTGATATTGAAGGTAGCTCTTCATCTTTCATGGAGGTAACTCTATCTTTTATCGTAGTCATGTCTCCATGACCCAACTAATGTAATGCACCAACTGCCACTCAATTTTAAATATGGGGATTGTTCCCCCTGCATGTGATATTATATATGAATCATGGTTGTTTTGGTTGTCTTCATGAATACTGGAACCATTTCTTCAATTACTGGTGTAAGTGTCTCGTCATAGTCTTCTCCCTCTTGCTGGGAGAATCCTCTGGACACACATCAGGATTTGTACATCTGTAACATGATTGATCTGTTTAGATCAATCTTGGAAGTCAATACTGACTTCTCTTCTAGTCTCATGGAAGAATCTATATCCTATTCTTTTTTACTGGCTTCCTTCTCTGTCACTGAAACAAGGGAATCTTCCTAGGAGATTTCATATCTCCTAAAAGTTTCTGAAGCTATGATCTAGTCTTCTCATGGCATCTGTCTCCTAATCTTGGAAGTTGTCTCTTCATCTGATCCTTTCTGAGATCAGACTTACTCTCAATTTCTTCTGAGTCTACAAGGACTTCATCATCTCTTACAGGGTATACTTGGTGTTGAATACCAAGTCTAAATATGAAAATTTGAGTCAGACTTAAAACGAGTTTTGTTTCCCGTCAAGGTGGCTTCATTATCCTTTGAACAAGTATACTGTGAATTTTTGTTCTAATGTTCGGTCATCTTTGGAGCCTTCTGCTCCTTACAATTAATCTCCATATGAGATACTCTGGATTTCAAAATATAGCTTCTTCTTCATCTTCTTTGGTACATGAATGTATATGGTTATGTACATAAGTCTGCTTCATGTCTCATCTAATATGTTTCCTTCTGCAACCTTCACTATAGCTTCCTCAGGGTTATCACCTGTGACCTGAAACAAGGTCAAAAAAACAACAAGCACGAATAATACTCTTTTGATAATAGTAAATAAAACAATAGCATGAACAATCGTCACAGTAGCTCCTTTAGATCTTTCACTTGTGATATGTCTGAAACAAGGATCAAAAGTAAGAAATACAATACGAAATGAGATCAACACTCTTCTAGTGTTGTGATCAAACATTCATCCAAGGTAACCTGGAATCA
>JZKD02S1775709.1:25130-47649 GCA_000966675.3 Picea glauca
GGAGATTTGGGGTGTCACTTGTTCATTCTTTTTTCCTTATTTTCTTCGCATGCTCAGAAGGATAGTGTTAGATCGTGTCAGTTCAATACTTTGAAAACCGTGGCAAGGATATCCTTGACAGATGGAAATATATGAGCTGGGTTGTGGACCGGTCGTAGAATTTGCAGTGCAAGTTATCTTCAAAGCTGATACACCTTTAACTTTGACAAGCACTAGCTATGTTGTCAAATTAGGGTCATTCGTATGTGACCAGACTCGATCTGGTCTCGATCATTGTTCTGAATCCCTATTTTGACATGCACCTTTATCGTCATGGGAAACTCCATTCTTGCAGTGCTTGAATTTGACAAAGCAACTAAAGAATGAGTACACCTAAGTGTTATGCAGAGCTATATCATGGCCACTCAATTTCACACTAGTACAACATTATTATTTTTCTTTATGAGCACTCCTTGAGTTCCCATCATGTGTTGGTTGCAATAGATTTCACATCTAGTGACTATCATGATCAAATTTGAAGCTAAATTTATCACAACATTTTAGTGTTTCATGCCAACTAGTATTGTAATCGTGATCCTCATGGTTATAACCAAAAACTTATATTGCAAGTGGTGTTGTAACCTACATTTGGTTGGGGACTTTAGTTTAAGTTTTTCCTTCTCAATATGTTATCAAATGTCTCTACCACTTTTAATACGTGGTTAAAACCATCATTGTCATTAATAGGTGGGGCCTAACACACAATGTAACATGCCATGTCATCATTATTGAGTGTTCCCACTCTAAGCATAATGAATTCCCACCCCAAATAACATCATCTTGTATTCACCACTACATGGTTTTCCATCAACAACACCTCCTCTTTGTTGAGCATTGATTAGTACACATACTTTTAACTCTATCTTAGCTAGCATTAGACATAATTCGGTGCTCTTCTTTAGTGCTTCCCACTTCCTAGAACCAAGATCCAACAAACGCTAAGTCCAACTAGACTATGCCCTTAGTTAGTTCTTGAGATCAACTAGCAATGTTTTTCTTCAATTTCCCAAGCCTCACCACTTGGTAGGTCATTCACTTTTGAGTTAATGACTAATGAAGCATTAATGAATCATCCTTAAAAGGTGAGCCATATCCATTCTACAAAGATATCGTGAAACAAACCCCTTGATCATTATGGACCTACTACTTTTTATACATGCCCATTATTGTTGACATTATCTTACTTTGTTAGAGCATAGTTAGGATTAACATAATTATTGTGTGTTACTTTTTATACATGTCCATGTTACTAACCTTATATTCATGCACCAATAGATTTATGGTTTTGATTTAATGGGTTGGAGAGGATACTTGCCGATTAACATTTAAGGGTGTTAATGGATAAGTGTTAGGTCAATACGGGTTAGTCATCGATTAGTGAGATTTGTACTAGCTTATTAACGCACTCGTAATAACCTAATAAACTTAACCTACCCACCTAACCCACTTAACCACCCCACTAACCTACCTGATCTTGTAAATCAACTAAAATACACTAAGTCACATAACTTACATAACCCACTAACCTATCCAACCCACCCTTCTAACCTCCATAACCTACTAACCTATCTAACCTATAACCTAACCCATAAAATTAACCTATTAGCCTAACCCATTAAACCTACTTAACCTAAATATCACATCTAACCTAACACACTTCATCCACTGACTATCTGACTAACCTACATAACCCCCTAACCCACCTAACATGTACATAACCCACTAACCTAACTAACCCATAAGAATACCTAAATTATTTATTAACTTGTTAATCAACCCAACCTACTAACCCACCTAACAATATACTATGCAAGAAGCTACTAAATGGTAACCCACCTAACCTTCCTAATCCACTAACCCACCTAAACTACATAATCTACCACACTAACCTATTTGATTTGCATAACTCTCAAACCTAACACCCCACTAACCTACATAACCTATCTAACCTAACCTAATAACCCACCCAACCTATAACCTATAACCTAAACCATAAACCTAACCTACTGATCCTACTAACCCAACCCACCTATCATACCTAACCTACCTACCCCATTCACCTTTATGGTACATGCTACTAAAAGCTAACCCACCTAAACTAAGCCTATCTAGCATACATAACCTACCTAACATGCCCCATCGACTCACCTTATCTACTAAACCTACCCCACTAACTCACCTAACCTACTTAACCCGTTAAGATGCAAGTGAGATATAATTTGAGATGCTAGGCATCCAAATAAGACAAAATATGCTAGTGAGACACAAATAAGAACGTTGATTAGAGACAAAGTTTAAAAAAAAGACACACGAGGATGCAAAAAAATGGCAGGGAGATAAAAAAAAGACCCTCTTGCATCATTTTCCTTGATTTCAACATTAAAGGATGTCTAATTATGACACAAAGTGACTTTATTGTATTAGTGATTGAAGTCCATTCCAATGAATATTCATGCTCAATAATCAAATTTTAAAAACTGTTTTTAATTTGAATTTTGAAAATATATACTCATCCTAACACTTTCATTATAAAAAGTTAAATTTTTTATCTTTAATGAATAAATTAAAAAAACTACTTAACTTCCTAATTAATAACATAGTTAAAATTAAAATAACAACTTAGCTTCCCAATTGGTAACATATTTTATAATTTTATTTTATTTAGAAATTAAAAAGATTTGGGGGATCGCACCTGACCTGAGCCACACCAACCTTCAACATGGATGGATTTTTTGTCCTCGTAGGTTTCGAACCGATGACTTTAACATCACGAAATGCCTTAACAACACACTCTGTCACCAAATGTCCTACACCTCGAGAACAATTCATACACAATATTAACAACATAAAAATATTAAATTAAGATGATAATGTTCAATTTACATAATTTTGGATTTGGTTAAGCACTTTCATCACAAAAATTGACCAAAACCAATTTTAAAAGTTGAATCAATAAATTTAAAGGTGTGAGAATAATCAAATGAGGGAATTAAAGTTATTATTCCAATGCTTTCCACACGGTCTCCCTAGTGCACATAGTTTATTTAAAAATAAAAATTAATGTGGCTATCGTTATGCAATAACTTCAACTCCTAAGATATAAATAGAGCCCTCTATATTACATAAAGTGTTAAAATTTTGAGTTGCTTTTCGAAGATTTTATATTACATAAAGGGCTAAAATTTTGAGTTGCTTTTCGAAGATTTTCAATAAAATATACGAAGGGCTTCTCAATGCAGCCTAAAATGATTTAACTATAGTATTACTTGTGGTGTTCTTTCTCTCATAGGAGACCCCTTCCTCCTCGACATTCAAAAGAGAAACAACCTAACACAAAAAAGCACAACAACCCCATCCATTGAAGTCCCTATAACAATATTTCTATGCAGTCCAAAATATCTCTATGCAATCCAATTTTTTCAGAATTGGAAATAATGTTAATTATCATTGTAGTTGGAAGTGGATATAGAGATAATGAAAGAGGCTAAGCAAGTAGAGGCTTATTAGAAACGAGGACAAAAACTATTCCATAAGGAGTTAGGGTTGAATTCATATCGTTCAAATATTTCAAATTTTATATATTTGCATCAAACATTTAGTTGATATTTCACACATATACTTTTCATTGCATAACATATGTTATTAAACATCTTGGTCCCATTTCTCGTTTGGGTTTATTATGGGCATTTGCATCTAACATGGAAGGTAAACAAAACTCTATTTTAAAGGCAATCCAATATTATGTAGGACTTGCAATCTCTATATCTTGGTGTGTTAAATTCTCGAACTTCTGATTTGAACTCAATAAAAATATATCATCCTTAAAGATTGTGTAGGTGATATTTGTTTGTGAGTAAGTATTCATGCATTTACACTTTATAAGAGACTTGATAAAACACTACAAAACAACTACAAAGATGGTAGTAGTAGGCAAGTCACTAGTGTTTTCTTTTTAGACACTTTGCACCCAAAATAAATCATTGATATTAGCAAGTTAAAGAGATCAAGGGCTTGTGTTCTATAAAAATCAAATGTGTCACACTCCTATGAGTTGTTGAAGAAGTTGTACCTTGAAATATTAGGCTTTAAATCATGGACTTGGGTTCTAACAAAAAACAAGCAAAAGAACACCATCGAGAAATAACATATGATGTTAGTTACCCATGTTGGAAGAGCACTGCAAGAATAGAAAAATTATGAATATTGATGGTAGTGAATGATTTGTTAACATGAGAAAGGCATCCATTGCATAGGTTAAGTTTAGATAATCCATGCGGAATTTGCATTTCTTTATGAGATGAAAAATAGCATAACAAATAAATGAAAGGACAAGGTTGCCAAGAGATAACTCTTAATTATCATCCATCATGTTATTAGAAATACATACGCTATATTGCTAAGAAGTTGAAGCTATAGGGGCGTTTTATACTATTTCAAATGGGTATGTAGGAAAAATATGTATTGATAATAGGCTTGAGCTATAAGTAAGAAATATACCAAATATGAATATAAGATGCTTTCTATTTGAAAGGGATGCAAGCAAGGGGAGGGGAAGGCGAAGCAAGCTCACCCCAATACTAGTAATCAATTATGTTAGTAGGAAGCACTACTCCATTATGGATGCCCTATGAGCATAAGGGTCATGCTATATTGAATTTTATATGTTACCATAGACCAATCCTCTTAACCTATATGAGATCATGGTAAGATTTTTAGATATGAAAATTATTTTATAAACAAAACAATTCCAAAAAACACATGTGTAATGTTCCCAAGACGATATGACAGGAACATCATGGTTTTGGTGTATTTTTAAACTTTTACTGGTTGTGGTATTTCGTCAAACACTTTTTTGATTTACTTGTTTGTATGTGTTTACTTGCAGGTTGGCCACTTGATTTCGGCCTTAGATTTTATGTTGATGAATTATATGTGTTTGCAACAATAAACAAGAAGATACCGTAATTGAACATACCTCAACCATATGCAAGCTCAACAATATGATAGACAAGCCAAAATACCTCAGATATGGTTTTATTCATAAATAGAAGAACCTGCTACAATGAAGATGTCGATCTGGAATGCTCAACGGATGGATCCAATAACATAATAGGAGCTGCTACAAAATGCTCCAAGAAGATACTATAAGCCTCCAAAGGTTGAATACACCATGAATACCAATAGAAGAAATATCTGGCCATATGAAGTGTCAACCCCCAAGCTGGAAGATGCCATGTCCTGTTGGATCACTGAATAGCCTCAATAAGTCAGCCCTACTCTCAAATACCTTCAAATGATTTGTTGAATATGCCGAATTGTAGATCGAGATGAGTAGAATCCCCTCCTGAAATCTCAGATCGAAAGACCAAGGGAAACTCCTCCAAATGTTGAATCCTCCAATGGAGTTGCGCCCTCCTAAAATTGTCAAACCCTACAATTTCGGCCTTGATGAAGGAGGCCTCCAAATGCTCCGTTGAAGATACCGAACTATAGATCAGGATGAGTAGAATCCGCTTTTGAAATATCAAATCGAAAGACCAAGGTAAACTCCTCCAAATGTTGAATCCTCCAATGGAGTTGCGCCCTCCTAAAACTGTCAAACCCTATAATTTCAACCCTGATGAAGGAGGCCTCCAAATGCCCCGAAACTTGCTAGAAAGATAGATCGGGACACTAGAAGTCACTAGGTGAAGTCTCAGGGCCATATCTGAAGTATAACCCCTCCAAACTGAATAGATATGAATCTCAGAAATGCCCTCCTTCTCTCCAATTCGTCCCAATGCTCTAGGAAATAATATGTACCATAGAACTCTCTAAAAAAGAATGAGGAATGATGGTGAAGATCCTACAAGAAGAACCCAGATGCTCAAATCTCCAAAATCCCCTCTCCTTGGCTAGATTGAACCTTCCTTCACTGAATGGTGCGCCCCCCTTGCTAGAAACCCCCAATGGTGTGCCCTCTCTTTCTTCCTGTGCTTGTGGCTGGTGTAGAACCCTCCTGCACTGATGTAGATATGAACTAGAATGGTGTGGGGGAGTATTGAATCCCCGAAACCAAGCTTGGGACAAGCTAGGTGGAATCTTTCACCACCGAATCTTCCTCTAGGGTTTGTTAAGACAAAACCCTCAAAACCCCCAAGGTATGGGCTCTCTAGCTAGAAGCCACATATCAAAATGATAAACATACATGAATAATGAGTAGAGGCCCTTTCTTTTCCTTTATAATTTTTTCTCCCCTTGTCCCTCCAAAGTGACTTTCATTTTATTAATATTTAATTAACTATTTAAATCACTTTAATTAATTAATTAACCTTTTTACCTCTGAAAAACACCTTATCTCTCCTTGTGGCTTCCCTGGCCACTGGAAGTCACTTCTCATCATCCTATCATGTAGTGTTGTTCCTCTTGATTCCAATGAGCTATTAAACTGAGAGGTTCCTCCAAGTATAGTGCCCAAAATGACCTCTTTAGTGAATTTAATTGACTTATAGCAAAAAATACTCAAAACCATGGAAATCGTCGGAATGCCACGGACCCAAAGCCAATCTGTGCGGAATGGATCATAATGATGGAATAGGATGAGTAATGCAATTTGGACCCCACAATGCCTCTCAATAACCCTTGTACTTGCTGTAACATCCATCTGGCTACTCTGGTCATCATAAACCTCTACACTGTGATGATGTCCCAAAGTGAGGACATTACAGTCCTCCCTGATAGAAAATTGCTTATCCTCAAGTAATAACCAAATCCCCTCAAATAAAATACCAGGATCCCATGTCCACCTGTGGGATACACAGTCGAACCCATCCAAAGATGAACACTCATACACCCTGCCCCTTGGGTCCCATATCAAGTCATGAACTATTATCCCTTGGGAAGCATAACCCTGAAATATACCATCTTCGAGAGTCTCCTGCATATGACACATGGCCTCATCTCAGAATGAATCCATCCTCCAAGTCTCTATCAAGATCCCTATGGCCTCCATCATCTGCACATGTTGATGCCAGAATGAGGTTCTACAAGACCTCCGTGAAACACCCGCAAGCGATGCACTCCTCTCCATACTGAAGCTCAATGGAAAGTTAGAACAAATTCCCCCTGCAAAGCTCCACTCGCCTTTGTCAGTCAATGAAATTCCCAACCTTGCAATCCTCGGGTCCCATGCTAACCTCTGTTGAATATCACCCTACTAGCCCTACACTATTCTGACCATGGCTGTCTTCCCCCTGCATACATCCTGAATCCTCCTCTCTTGGGTCCTCCAGTTGAAATACCTATGACCATTGGACCTATTGTCCAGAAATTGTATCAATAAAGACACCTTTGTAGAAGAAGTACTTGTCCAAACATCTCCATGCCCTATCATGATGATCAATAGGAAGAAAAGGTCTCTCCCCATAGGACAAGTACCTGCAAGCCCACTCAAAACCAACCCAAGGTGGAGTGTGTGGCTCTCTGGCACAACATGGGTCAACATGAACAACCTGCTACCAAAACAGACTCCTGGATCCCATGGAAAACTTGGAAGTTTATCACTTCCAGTCTCCGTTGGTTGCTCTTGTGTCAGACTGATCACTGCCGTAAGTCTCCCATGCTCATTCTCATGAGTATATGTATCTGTGTTGGCCTCTGAGCTATCTGCTATCATCTGGCCTATGATTCTCATCATCACACACAAGGCCTCCACTATTTTCCATTCACGGTCCACCTCTGTCTTGCTGTATGCCATAAATGCACTCATGTCAGGTGGTTTCGACCTAACCACTCTCTATGTCTCATCTCCCATGAAACTATTGATACTGCGAAGGTGACCTCTCATAACTATGTGCTGCTACAAAGGAAGGGCATCTACATACTCCCTGAAGTGTGTCTCCTCCCTGCACATCAATACACCCCTCTGGATCTCACTGTAAACCTTTGAGTCATCAATCACCACTGTATGCTCCTGCATACTCAGGTAGTCCCCTGTATACCCCTGCAACATCATGGATCCTAGGTGTACTACTTGATCAACCTCTACATGAAGGTCAATCCCTCTTGGGACACAAATGGAAGTATCATCAAAATTTCCCCTGGCTCTGGACTCTGATTCTTGAAGGGATGTCTGTGTGCCTCTCAAGAATCCTCGAGTGCTCTCCAACTCCTGAGTAAGTCGATCCACCTCCAACTCCTACTCCCTCAAGGCTTTGTGATACATCTCTCCAATATCCAGTAGGTAGTCCCTATCTGTCAACAACTGCTGGAAGTCGAACCTCATCACAGACATTCTCTCTAAGAGAGTATGAAAGTCATCTATGGAAAATGCCTGATCTGAACTATCATGTTCCATTGATGCCCTCTAGAAACAATCGACCATCAATGCATGCATGTCATCAATGTGCCTGGTGGCTGCCATGATCATATCCTCACTCACTCTCAACTTTCCTGTCAAGTAGTGTGACTCCTGATCATAGTCATGTTGAGGTGCCACCTCATATCCCTCATTGCTAGTGTCAGTCCTGCTAGTGTCAACTCTGGAATCCCCAAAAACACCCTCTACATAAGATAAAATGATGAACTGTCCACTGTCTACTATGTTGTTGGGTACTCCTGTATGCCACTGCACCCCATCACTAGATGCTATCTTCCCCCTGAATCACATTGTATCATGTATGGGCAGCCGTATCCTCATGTGCACTCAACCTGCTGCTATCATTCACTCTTGGATCCCATATAGATGTATCCAAACACGTGCTATGGTTGTCCTGAACAATAAAGAGTGCATCCTCCTCACTGCTGGCTGATCCTGGAAGTAAGTGCTCCATCAACCTGTCAGTCTCCATAATCTGCTCAACTAAGGGAGTCTCCAAAAGTGGTGACTCAATCTCCTCATGCGGATTTTTGTGTGTAAGGTCCACTGTCTCCAAGTCATGTCTCTCCTCCCGGGTCTGTGGATCCCTATCTCCCTAGTGTGAATCGCTCACCTTAGGCTCATCCATCATATATGACATGCCATTGACCTCCTCATGTGACGTGGCTATCAGGGGTTTCTGGAAGGATGACATATGTGTCACGCCCATCATAGGAAGCTCATCATCTCTAGGTGCTAACACGTGTGAATCCTCACTAGTGTCACCACTCTGCTGAGGTGTAAGGTCATCAATGGTATGTGATATGCCTGCTGAGACATTGGTGTTATTGTCCTGTCCATCCAACTGCTCCTCCAATGTACAAGGGTCACTATCCTCCTCAAGTGTGCAAGCATCACTAGCCTCTGTGCAAGAGTCACCATCACTAGCCTCTATGGTAGAGTCACTATCACTAGCCTCTGTGCAAGAGTCATTGTCATCATCAGACTGCTCCGAATCAACATCTATCGCTCGATCCTCACACACCTCATCATCACTGTCATGGCGTACCTCAATAATATCAAGCACGCTCACCCCAATACTAGTAATCATATATGTTAGTAGGAAGCACTACTCCATTATGGATGCCCTATGAGCATAAGGGTCATGCTATATTGAGGTTTATATGTTACCATAGACCAATCCTCTTAACCTATATGAGATCATGGTAAGATTTTTAGATATGAAAATTATTTTATAAACAAAACAATTCCAAAACACACATGTGTAATGTTCCCAAGCCGATATGACAGGAACATCATGGTTTTGGTGTCTTTTTAAAACTTTTACTGGTGGTGGTATTTCATCAAACACTTTGCTGATTTACTTGTTTGTATGTGTTTACTTACAGGTTGGCCTCTTGATTTCGGCCTTAGGGTTTATGTTGATGAATTATATGTGTGTTGCGGAAATAAACAAGAATATATCGTAATGGAACATACCTCAACCATATGCAAGCTCAACAATATGATAGACAAGCCAAAACACCTCAGATCTGATTTTATTCACAAATAGAAGAACCTGCTACAATGAAGATGTCGATCTGGAATGCTCAATAGATCGATCCAATAAAATAATAGGAGCTACTACAAAATGCTCCAAGAAGATACTATAAGCCTCCAAAGGTTTAATACACCATGAATACCAATATAAGAAAGATCTGGCCATTTGAAGTGTCAACCCCCAAGCTGGAAGATCCCACATCCTGTTGGATCACTGAATAGCCTCAATAATTCAGCCTTACCATCAAAGACCTCCAAATGCTCCGCTGAAGATTCCGAACTATATATTGGGATGAGTAGAATCCCCTCCTGAAATCTCAGATCGAAAGACCAAGGGAAACTCCTCCAAATGTTGAATCCTCCAATGGAGTTGTGCCCTCCTAAAACTGTCAAACCCTACAATTTTGGCCTTGATGAAGGAGGCCTCCAAATGCTCCACTGAAGATGTTGAACTGTATATTGGGATGAGTAGAATCCCCTCCTGAAATCTCAGATTGAAATACCAAGGGAAACTCCTCCAAATGTTGAATCCTCCAATGGAGTTGTGCCCTCCTAAAACTGTCAAACCCTACAATTTCGGCCATGATGAAGGAGGCCTCCAAATGCCCTGAAACTTGATAGAAAGATAGATCGGGACACTAAAAGTCACTAGGTGAAGTCTGAGGGTCAGATCTGAAGTATAACCCCTCCAAACTGAATAGATCTGAATCTCACAAATGCCTTCCTTCTCTTCAATTCGTCCCAATTCTCTAGGAAATAATCTGTACCATAGAACTCTCTCAAAAATCACCAGGAATGATGGTGAAGATCCTGCAAGAAGAACCCAGATGCTCAAATCTCCAAAATCCCCTCTCCTTGGCTAGATCGAACCTTCCTTCACTGAATGGTGCGCCCCCCTTGTTAGAAACCCCTAATGGTGTGCCCTCTCTTTCTTCATGTCCCTGTGGCTGGTGTAGAACCCTCCTGCACTGATGTAGATCTGAACTAGAATGGTGTGGGGGAGTATTGCATCCCCGAGACCAAGCTTGGGACAATCTAGGTGGAATCTTTCACCACTGAATCACCCTCTAGGGTTTTTTAAGTAAAAACCCTCAAAACCCCCAAGGTATGGGCTCTCTATCTAGAAGCCAGATATCAAAATGATAAACATACATGAATAATGAGTAGAGGCCCTTGCCTTTCCTTTATACTTTTTTCTCCCCTTGTGCCTCCAAAGTGACTTTCATTTTATTAATATTTAATTAACTAATTAAATCACTTTAATTAATTAATTAACCTTTTTACCTTTGAAAAACACCTTATCTCTCCTTGTGGCTTCCTTGGCCACTGAAAGTCACTTCTCGTCATCCTATCCTGTAGTGTTGTTACTCCCGATTACAATGAGCTATTACACTAAGAGGTTCCTCCAAGTATAGTGCCCAAAATGACCTCTTTAGTAAATTTAATTGACTTATAGCCAAAAATACTCAAAATCATGGAAATTGTTGGAATGCCACAAAACCAAAGACAATCTGTGCGGAATGGCTCATAATGATGGAATAGGATGAGTAATGCAAGTTGGACCCCACAATGCCTCTCAATAACCCCTGTACTCGCTATAACATCCATCTGGCTACTCTAGTCATCATAAACCTCTGCACTGTGATGATATCCCAAAGTGGGGACATTACAACATGTCACATACCCAAACCCCTCAGGTACCACTTTGAGGGAGTATGACATTTTTTTGTCTTTTTAATTGGTTTGGATACTCTTGGATCTCTTATTGCATCTTTTCTAGAATATGTCTTCAATACATGGGTTGAAGACCACATGTGTCCTCTTTTTGTAATCTCATTGGTTCATTTTGAAAGATCTTCAGACACAACATTGGGCCATTGTCCTTATTCAAATATCAACCCACTAGGCCTATTCAAAGGATATATGATTGGACACTCTCGAATCCTTCGCTTCCTTTTTGTTGTTTGGGTGTTGTCTCGAGGTAGAATGGGTCACTCTCACTCACCGATCTGCATGGGAACTCCTACAACCACCATTTACGACAAACATCACCCATTTATAGATCACTATCCCACCAAACCTACTTAATCTAACTATCACAACTAGTCTAACACACTTAACACACTTGACTAACCTACCTAACCCACAAACCTAACTAACCCACCTACCCCACAAGCTTACCCAACTTACTTATTTAACTTGTTAATCTACCCAACCTATTAACCACCTAGTATACTATGCTAGAAGCTACTAAATGTTAACCCACCTAACCTACCTACTAAATATACTAACCCACCTAAACTACCTAATCTACCATGCTAACCTAACTAATTTACATAAACCATAAACTTGGGACGCTACTAACTTACATAACGTGTCTAACCTAATCTAACAATCCACCTAACCTATAACCTAAACCATAAACCTAACCTACTACTCCTACTAACCCAACCCACCTACCACACCTAACCTACCTACCCCACTCAACTACTATGCTACACATTACCAAAAACTAAGCCACTTGACCCACCTAACATTATCTAGTTGACATAGCTTACCCCACTAACCTACCTAACCTATCCATTGACTTATCTTACGTAACCCACTAATTTAACTAACCTACTTAACCCATTAAGATGCAAGAATGTAATGCAACATAATTTAAGTTGCTAAAAGGACATCTAAAGGGAACAAAAGACACAACTAAGAAACACATAAGGATGTTGACTAGACAAAGTTAACAAAATTATACACGAGGACACAAAAAAATGATGTAGTAGGGAGACACAAAAAGACCCTCATGCACCCTTTTCCTTGACTTAAACATAGAAGAATGCCTAATTAAGATGCAAAATGACCCTCTTGTAGTAGTGTTGAGCAAATTTGAAGAACTAATCATAATTTCAATTTGAAAAGTATATATATTCATTAACATTTTTACATAAAACATTGAAAAAAATTACACTTCAATTAATAAGAATAAACTAAATATATACTTTATAAAAAAAAGTTGAATAATTTTTTTCCTTAAATAACCTAATTTACATAATTTTATTTTTATATAATTAAAAAATATTTAAAATTCTAATTAAAAAATTTAAAACATACACAAAATTACATATCTCTCAAATTAATTTATTTTATTGCTCATAAAAACATAACCTATTTTACTTAATATAATTATGTAATTAAAAAAAAAATTATAATTAAAAAATTAAAAAATACACAAGATTACATAGCTCTCAAATTAATTTATTTTATTGCACATAAAAACATAAAATTAAGATCATCCATAATTTCTAATATGCCCATGCTTTTGATTTAAAAAAAAGGCTTGTTGCATATAATTTAATAACCTTTAGCAACCTTATTTTGGATAGGGTAAAGCACTTTCATTACAAAAATTGACAAAGACCATTTAAAAAGTTGAATCAATAAATTGGATTTATTATTCCAACACCTTCCATGCGGTCTCCAATCGATTCAAGAACTAAGGCATAGCCGTGCTAAATTGTTGTATGTGTTAATGGACTGTAGAACCAAATTGAATACAAGTTTGCACCAGAAGCTTGCACATAGCCTCTATAATAATTTTGGTTGGATCCTCATCTTCCCCCTCACGATTCATGGAGGAATGGCGGCGTGATGGATAAAACAAAAGAACATTTCCATGAAACATTCACCCCAATTGATTGTCGATGTCTGTAAGTTTAAGGCGTTGGCCGAGAGTAACGACGAAGGTTATCCACCATGCAACAACCCAATCATTGGGAGGCTGCTGCATGGTGTATTAATTGAAGTATTAGCATGCCAGAGGCTATCCACCATGCAGTAACCCAGTCATTGTGAGGCTGCTGCATGGTGTATTAATTGAAATATCAGCATGCCCATCCCATGCTCGAGGCTATCCACCATGCAGCAACCCAATCATTGTGAGGCTGTTGCGTGAGGCTGTTGCATGGTGTATTAATTGAAATATCAGCATGCCCATCCCATGCTCGAGGCTATCCACCATGCAACAACCCAATCATTGGGAGACTGCTACATGGTGTATTAATTGAAGTATTAGCATGCCCATCCCATGCCCGGATCATGCATGATAAAACTCCAAACCTCCACTGAGCATGGGACTCGGTCGTTCAAGGTTTTCGATCTGGAACAACTTAAATGTTGAATTTATTACCTTAACCTACTACCAATTTCCCACAAATGTCTGATGTTGAGATGGAGACACGACGTATGGCCGGGCTCGTATTCGTATTTTTAAAAATATTATATATATTATAATGTTGATATCAATAAACTTATATTTATAAAAATTGTATATATGGTAATTTATTTATTTTAATTAAACGATGAAGAAATGGATTTTTTTGATTTTTTATGAGGTAAAATTGTTTTTAGTTGGTTAATTATAACATGGTAGGGTAGTTTTATCAAATAGAGGTTAAGAGTATTAGGAAGGAACTTTGGGGTAATTATTTTTTTATAATATTTCAGTTTTTTTTTACTCTCTTTTTTATGTAAATCTAAGTATAATAGTGTTTTTAATGTTATCAATATTTTAGAGAATGGTCTTTTCCTGTATCCTTGTTTTAGTGGAGAAATGTTTTTATAACATCATCTTTTCTTAAGCTTCAAGTGACTTTTATTAGAATTTGAAGCAATGCTAGGAAGCATTTTATCCTTAATGTTAGCTATTTTATGCTTGCACATTATGTCCCTATCATAGCCTTATTGTCATTAGGTGAAAGCCCAACATCTAAGAAGAGAATGTGATAGAGGTGTTGCTCTTAATTTTAAGAGTATAAACTATAAAACACTTTTGGATTCCATCACAATTTTCCTCCAAGTTTCTCTAGAAATGTTGCAACCGAAACTTCATAACGATAAAGGATAACTTAAATAAGAGGGATATCAAAGAGGCTTTCTTTTTCTACTAAAACTAGAATCCACTTCTTTATAGTTGTTATCAAGGTTAAAATAGGTGTTCCACCCTCCATTAATTATTTTCTCCATGCTATAGTTCTAGTGAATCTTGTGATGTCAGTGAATTCCAAGATACTTGTATAAATAAACTCCCTCCAAGTTGTCATTGTCATAAGTGAAATTAGGGTAAATGATTTACTGGACTCTATTATCATAACCTTAGTCTTATTGATATTCATTGACATATCGATCCTAAAACATAAACATTTGGGAATTCTTTTGTGCTTTTCAAAATCATAATGGCTCATTGCCAAAAGAACAATATCATTAGTGTAAAGAAGAAGAGCTATCTGAACCAAGGTAGTGCCAATGCAACCTATTTCTTCCAAACATGCCTCTAACTTATCAACATAAATTCCAAAAAGTGTTTTTGGGACAATGGACTATGTTGCTTAACCCATATATTACAGTTATTATTTTAGCAATAACTTTCATGTACAACTCATCATTACAACTCTCAATTATAAAGGAACCTTTGAATCTTATGATCTCTTTAAAAGGTTTTCTCTAGGCATAGTATTAAAAACTTTCTTAAAGACAAACTAACAACAAAGGAGATCATTTTTGTTATCTAAACATTTCTTTGCAATAATCTTAAGATGAATTTGGTAAACTGAAAGATAAATATTTTCCTCACACATCAGTGATAACATGGTTGCGCTGTGATGTTCCAACTACTCATACCAGTTCACAAACATGGAGGAATTTTTCGAATGCCTTACCATTGATTGTGCATTGGCTGGCATGGAAATCGGGGGTGGGGGATTCAATCATTACGGGAAAGGATGAAATCATGGGGATGGGAAATGCTTCCTATCTGTCGACGGTGCTGATAAAACATTTAAATGATAACCAGGTTTATTATCTTTACCAAGCAAGAAGAGTTAGGGCACATGACACCTTTTGCACCAATTCGCTCACAATTTTTGACTTGGGATTGGTGGGCGATCTTGCATCAGAATGGGATCGTTTTAGACATGGTTTGATTGAAGCGGGCATAGCTCTATCTGATAGTCAGGATAAGTTAAGGTGGACAGGGGGTGATTGCATCGACATATTAACAACTAAGAATGTTTATAATGTGTTGGTTGCCGAGTTATGGAAGAAAAACAATGGGGGCATGAGGAGAAAGCTATGGACTTGGGATTTCCCACTAAAGATCAAACTATTTTCGTGGCTTCTCCTTGAAGATAAATTGCTTACCTGGAACAATATTCTCAAGCGAGGATGGCAAAGGCCCGATCTTTGTCTTCTTTGTAGAGGTAATGAGGAATCGACTTTTCATATTTTTGTCCAATGTCCTTTCACTTGCACTATTTGGAGTAAAATTTTAACTCATTACAAGCTGATCATAGGGTGGTTGGGCTCCACAATGTTGGATTGTTTTGATTATTGGGCTCGAAAGAATTATAGTTACTCAACTTTGCCAGCTTTCATTTGTTGGTATATCTAGAAGGAAAGAAATTTGGCTATATTTTAATCAAATTCTCCATCATCGGAGAAGGTTTTCTTTCTTTCTATTATTATTGTGGCTTGCCTTTTCTCCCAGAAAACTCAGAAATCCATTAGATGATTTGCCCATATCTTGCCCCAACACAGAATCATTGGATGGTTTGATGGGGCAGCGCAAAGGAATGGGGAACAAAGTGGAGCGAGGGGTGTTATAAAGCTCAATGATCACACAGTTTATAGGTGGAATCTCAATTGTGGTGGATGTACAAACACAAGAGCAGAACTCTTGGGAGCTTGGGTTGTGCTATCACTGGCTCACATAATTTCTATTTCAGATATCCACATCATTGGGGATTCAAAAATTGTTATTGACTGGCTAAAACATATTGGTTCTCTACAGGTCAGGTCATTACCATAGACTGTTGGAAAGATCGGGTAAGGGAGCTCATCAAACACTTTTCTGTCATCACATTTGCTCAACAGAGAATAAAATCAGGAGGCTGATTTATTATAAAAAAAGGCCCTATCAGAGTGTCCTGGAGCTATCGCTTACAATCAGTGGAATGATGGTCATGAGGGACCAAGAGTTTTTATAAAGTTATACTAGGGTATCTTATTTGACTCATGCTGCTGTGAGGCTTTTTTGATGTTATCTTGTGGTAAGAATGTAATGTTAATTTTTTTTTTTTTTTTTAAAGTTTTATTTGGGATAGTACTATTTTGACTGTTATTTTGGATTGTCATCATGGTGGCTTAAAGGTATCTTTTGTATTTAGATACGAGATTTAGGTGGTTTGGCGGTGGAGAAGACACAAGGCAAGGCCTTTGTATGTAATGGTTTTTCTGACTATGTAAACTAATTATATATCTCAATATAATGTGCAATTTTCTGGTAGAGAAAAAAAGAGGAATTAGGTGGTCCACAAACAATGTGTTATTTTTTTTTAACAAAAATGATTAGAATTGTATTAATAAAAATTTCAACTGCCTTGCCGGTATGTAATAGATAACAAAAATATCCAAAGTCTAATACCAGGACTTATCAACCCATATTCAAAATTCATTAGCATATATTGCCAGATATCCAAGAAATTGCATTGCATAAGTCCTTGCATGAATATATTTGAACAAATTGTTAGCATAATAATCGAAAAAAATAATACATGATTAAAAAAACTTAGATTCAAATTTCATAAAGACCATTATGTTGTGTGTAATAGAAATTATTTGATTTTCTAAAATCTATTTTCTTTACATGTTTTACATACCCTATATATATATATATAATGGCCCCTTGGTTGATAAAGTTAAAATTTCATCAATCATATATAATTTCATCATTTATGGGTACTGTAAAGACCCGTTTTACTTCTTCTCATCTTTGGGGTTGCTCGTGATGTTAATCGAACTCGCTACATATTTTCACGAGGATGCGCTAACAATCATCAGAATAGCGAGGATCAACGACGAAATTTCATTAGCCCCAAGGGTTATCTCAATTGGTAAGACGTGTGCACACTCTCCTTGAGAAGGGAGAAGTCACGAGTTCGAGCCTTCGGTCCTTTAAAGTTAGGCCTCTGTTAGATACCTTATGTATTAGCACAAGACAACTAACATGAAAGACAAGAGGCTTCCTAAGATTTCTTCAAACTCCAATCAAAACCCCTTGCGGCTTAAGAGGGTTGGCACAAAGATGTTAATCTTGGCTAAATCATTGGAGAATAGAGGAGGAGGTCACTATATAGAACATAGCTATCTTTAAAAATATTGTCACATCTAAATTTAAAGAGAAATTGTGGAGCCACAAAGAAATAGAGAATAAGAGAAAATTAAGATATCATAAAGAGGTGTAACACTTGTGTTTCCCCCAGCTTGTAAATATAACCATAACTTGCCAAAAGACTATGGCAGACTAAATATGTGTGAATGATGGATTGATGAACCTTTTTTATAAAAGGTAATGAATGTATTTTTGTTATTAATTGAAAATGGATAGTGTTGCATAACTGTTTGCCAAGATAGACCATGGTGCTATGAGAGAGATGGTGAGGGGAAACTAGAAGTGGTTGAGATGACCCCCACCAAACCAGTACCTCATTGGATTTAATTGCTTAGACCCAGAACCGTCCTCTGACCCATAAATGAATTACCAGTCAGAATGGTAGCTGGAAGAGTCCTCCACAAGAGTTAATGAGGGGATGGGGCAGAGTACCCATCTGCGAGACTTCTAGACCTGACCACGAGCTGGGGATTTGGACCTACGCAACCTTGCTAAGGAAGGCAAGAAAAGAGGCAATTCGTGGGCATAGGTAGAACTACGAGTAGTCAGAGTTGAAAGACCAATATCGAGAAGAGAAAAGAGCGCTTCCAGCTCTCTAGTTCAAAAAGAACTGAGAAAAATCTTGTTTTGGGCACAAGAAGCTATTGGTAGGGTTTTTAGTCCAAGCTGATAAACGGGGTTGGTGAGTGACTATGGAAGTACTCGTTGCATACCTCCTTGCTTGGTACAAAGAGAATCGGTTGCTAAGATCATGTGGGAGGAGGAGAGTAACCTTCATCCATATTGTTGTTGAGAAAGAAGAAAGAGTCTCTCTCAGAGCATCATGGTTTAGCTAGGGGGTGGTCAATGGTAAATCCATTCAGGAGTGATTGTGCTTATTTTCATAATCAGATTCTGAATCATAGTTCGGATCCTTGTCTTTGATCTCGACCACCGATGCCTGTTTTGAGTGACATTCCTTGATGTTGTGCCAGGGGATTTTTGTTGGACAACTGAGAGGGGGGGGGGAGTGAACCGGGTATTACTGAGCTTAAACAATTATGCTTCTTTTAAAACTCTTTGCAGAAACACTAAATGATGATCACAATAATGAAGAGAAATAAACACAAGCACATTCAACATCAATCACATATAAGAGAAACACAGAGACAGATATTTTCTGAGGAAACCCATACAGGGCAAAAACCTCTTTTTCTTTATATGATAAGTAATAATTACATTCTTTACATTATCATACATATGAGTACCAACTCATAATGAGGATACAACCTCTGTTTAGCAAGCTACAACTCGCTGAGAGCACCAACTCTCTGTTTTCTCTAGCACCCACTAGAAGGAAGCACCAACTCCCTGGTTTCTCTAGCACCAACTAGAAGGAAGCACCCACTGCCTGGTTTCTCTAGTGCCAACTAGAAGGAAGCACCAACTCCCTGGTTTCTCTAGCACCAAATAGAAGGAAGCACCATCTCCTTGTGTTCAAGCACCCACTTGAACCTCTGATTACAACAGTCCTCCCTAGCACCTCCCAACCACCCTGAAATAATGATTTTGTGTTACTCAAACTTATTACAGTGATATAATGTTCAACAATGGCTTACCAGACTCATCACTGTTCTTCTACATTTCGTTACTCTGTCTGCCTCATTGCCTTCCTGCACACCTCACTTGCACTGTCTGTTCTTCTGCCTTTTAAGCTATGTGCGTCATACCCATTCACTGCACAGATCCTCTTCTGTTCAATTCAACTGCTGCACTCTCCTTCTTCTTCATACATGAATCACTTTCACCAGCCACAATCACAACAAACTCCAACAGCAACAACAACCCAATATCTTCTCTGTACCGTGTATTTATAGCTTCTGTGCACCTTGTGCATGTAATGTTCGCCATGCCTCTGCATCGTTATCCTCCACCTCTCAAGTGATCTATCTGATCATCATCATGACTCTTCAGCTTCTCTGGCTGTTTTCCCACGCGTTCAGCATCACTGGATGTTATGCTAAGATTCCTCAGCCTCTCTGGCAGTTGAGACTCTTTGTCTTCTCTGTGACAGTCGATCTCACCTTCTCTGTTTCAGTTACAGGCTTCCACGCTCATACATCTATCAATCCCTTCTAAGAATAGTCTTCCTTCACTAGATGAATCTTGAAGACTCTTCATCTACTCTGGCGATCACACACGGTGACCACTGGTTGTGGTAACAGGCGCTGCGAACTTATGATCTTCATCGACCCTGATCGATGGTTCATGATCTTGATGAATCAACAGTCCTGATTTCATCGTGATCTCGCATCTCGTTATTCCTTCGATGGAGATTCTCGTCACTCCAAGTCGCGATAGGCGAAGCTCCGAGAAGGAGCTCATATCAACGATCCACGTTCTTGGTAATCCGACGGTCCTGATCTTTTCGTGATCTCGCATCTCGCTGTTCCTTCGATGGAGATTCTCGTCACTCCAAGTCGCGATAGGTGAAGCTCCGAGATGGAGCTCAGATCAACGATCCATGTTCTTGGTAATCCGAAGGTCCTGATCTTTTCGTGATCTCGCATCTCGTTATTCCTTAGGTGGAGGTTCTCGTCACTCCAAGTTGCGAGAGGTGAAACTCCGAGAGGGAGCTGGATCAACGGTCCAGAATCTTGGTGTATTGACGGTCCAGATCTCTTCGTGAATTCGCATCTCGCAGTTCCTGTGATGAAGGGTCTCATCACTCCAAGTCACGATAGTCGAGACTCTGAGATGGAGTCGGATCAATGGTCAAGATCAAAACTTGATCTGATGGCTAAGATCAAACCTCGATCTGTTGGCTAGGATCAAACCCCGTTCCTTTGACTTTCCAGTCAGCGACATGACGATCTTTTGCCACGTGTCCTCTTGATCCAACGGACCACGACTGTCATATCTGCCTTATAACTTCATCATATCTAACGACTATTGGTCCTTCGTACTTCCCCCAGATCCTATGGCCCAGATTTTCTCGTGATTTCGCCACTTAACCGTGTGAGTTCTCGACACTTTCAAGTCCCGATCTACGAAACTCTGATATGGACTGGAATCAATGGTCCAGATTCAACCTTGATCTGACGACTCAGATTAGGTCGCAATTTCGCATGTCGTGATTACACCCGCTTCTCCTGGTTCTTTAAGGATCGTGCAGGTTCTCCTTGATCCAACGGTGGTCAGACCCTGCACTCAGATATGACATCTGAGATCTGTCCTCCTGTTTAGCGCTCTTCTTGTCTATATTCTGATCTAATGGCTCTCATTCTTTCGGGAATTTTGATTGAGATCCAACGATCAGAAATGATTCTCGAGCCTTCGAACATTTTATCAACCTGAACTTATCTTTTGTTTTCCTGGCTGTGTTGTCAGTCACTGCTGATCATCGCTATTGTACTCAAGCCATCATCGTTGCTGTACTTTCCATCAATGAAAAGCATACGCTACCTGTTAAACATTTTCCAACAATCTCCCCCTTTGACATTGATGGCAACTAAGGCATCCAAATTGTTTTCTCCCCCTTTGACATCAATGTCAAAGAAGAGACAAGCTCCCACTGAGCTATTACAGTAATTTTAAGAGGCATTAGATATTCAAACAATACAAATCTCCCCCTAACAAGATGGACTCTTTTAGGTGTGAAACCAAATTGCACCCAACTTCTGTCTAAGATATTCAAACGGTGTCTTGGCTAGTGGTTTAGTAAAGATGTCTGCAATTTGTTCTATGGTGGGAATGTAATGGACCTGAACAGTCTGATTGGTGACCTGCTCTCTCAGAAAATGATATTTTATGGGGATATGCTTGGTCTTGGAGTGGAATACATGATTTTTAGACACACTAATGGCACTAGTGTTATCACAATGAATTGGGATCGGTGCAGTGTATTTTACCTCTAAGTCTGCAAGTGTCTGAATAATCCATAATACCTGTGTGCAGCAGGTAGCAACAACAATGTACTATGCCTCTGTGGTTGATAAAGAAACGGAACCTTTCTTTTTACCGATCCAGGCTACTAAGGAGTTACCCAAGAATAATGCTCCTCCACTGGTGCTTTTTCTCTCATCAACACAATTTTCCCAATCTGCATCTGAATAAGCAGTCAATTGAAGACTTTGATTTCTGGGATACCACAGACCATAGGTCATTGTTTCTTTTAAGTACCTGAATATTCTTTTGACAGCTTGCAAATGACTCTGTTTAGGTGCAGCCTGATATCTTCCTACCATTTTTTATAGCATGCATTATGTCCGGGTGAGATGCTGTGATGTACAACAGGCTTCCTATCATTGATCGATATGAGCTTTGATCAACATCAGGTGAATCATCATCCTTGCTTAATTTACATCCAGTTACCATAGGTGTAC
>JZKD02S1775709.1:51246-96909 GCA_000966675.3 Picea glauca
CATAGTTCCAGAGGCGTAGTTACAGAGGGCGTAGTTCCAGAGGGCATAGTTCCATAGGGCATAGTTCCAAAGGTCATAGTTCCAGAGGTCATAGTTCCAGAGGGTGTAATTCCACAGGGCATAGTTCCAGAGGTCATATTTCCAGAGGCGCAGTTTCAGAGGGCGTATTTCTAGAGTTCATAGTTCTAGAGGTGTAGTTCCAGAGGGAACAGTTCCAGGGGCATAGTTCCAGAGGGCGTAGTTCCAAAGGTCATAGTTCCAAAGGGCGTAGTTCCATAGGGCGTAGTTCCAGAGGTCATAGTTCCATAGGTGTAGTTCCAGAGGGCATAGTTCCATAGTTCATAGTTCCAAAGGGCATAGTTCTAGAGGGAGTATTTCCTGAGGGTGTAGTTCTAGAGGTCATAGTTCCAGAGGTGTAGTTCCAGAGGGACCTACACCCTCTAGAACTACGGCCAGTGGAACTACGACCTCTGAAACTATGAACTATGGAACTACGCCCTCTGAAACTACGCCTCTAGAACAATGACCTATGGAACTATGCCCTATGGAACTACGCCCTCTGGAACTATGACCTCTGGAACTATGCCCTGTGGAACTATGACCTATGGAACTACGCCCTTTCGAATTATGACCTATGGAACTATGACCTCTGGAACTATGCCTCTAGAACTATGACCTCTGGAACTATGCCCTCTGGAACTACGTCGTCTGGAACTATGACCTTTGGAACTATTCCCTCTGGAACTATGCCCCTGGAACTATTCCCTCTGGAATTACACCCTCTGGAACTACACCTCTGGAACTATGACCTCTAGAACTACGCCCTTTAGAACTACACCCTCTGGAACTACGCCCTTTGGAACTATGACCTTTGGAACTACGCCCTCTGGAACTACGCCTCTGGAACTATGACCTTTGGAACTAAGCCCTTTGGAACTATGATCTTTGGAACTATGCCCTCTAAAACTATGCCTCTAGAAATATGACCTATGGAACTACGCCCTCTAGAACTACACCCTCTGGAACTACACCCTTTCGAATTATGACCTATGGAACTATGACCTTTGGAACTATGCCTCTGGAACTACGCCCTCTGGAACTACGCCCTATGGAACTACGCCCTCTGGAACTATGACCTCTGGAACTACGCCCTCTGGAACTATGCCCCTGGAACTATTCCCTCTGGAACTACGCCCTTTGGAACTATGCCTTTGGAACTATGACCTCTAGAACTACGCCCTGTGGAAATACGCCCTGTGGAACTACACCCTTTGGAACTATCACCTCTGGAACTACGCCTATGGAAATATGACCTCTTGAACTGCGCCCTCTGGAACTACGCCCCAGGAACTATTCCCTTTGGAACTGACCTGATATTTTGGAACTATGCCCCTGGAACTATTACAATGTGGGAGATTTGGGGTGTCACTTGTTCATTCTTTTTTCCTTATTTTCTTCGAATGCTCAGAAGGATAGTGTTAGATCGTGTTAGTTCAATACTTTGAAAACCGTGGCAAGGATATCCTTGATAGATGGAAATAAATGAGTTGGTTTGTGGACTGGTCGTAGAATTTGCAGTGCAAATTATCTTCAAAGCTGATACAACTTTAACTTTGAATCTGTAACACATTGTTCATTTCCTCTCTTCATGTGTGATGTCTCACATTTGTTCATTTGATGTAAGGATTTGTTTAGAGTGGTATACAGAGTGTCTTACTGGTTAATTAGGTATAAGATGAATATACATCCTTCCTTTTCTGTATGGGATAGTCTTCCTACTAATATAATGGTTCATTTTGGGATGAATATGTGTTTGCTGGCTGAGCCTCTCCCTCCTTCACGTGGGACATGTTGTGTATGTGCGTGTGTGCAAATAAAAAACAATGGACTTTAAAACATCCTCTCTTATGTTTCTCTAGTGATTGATTGTTGTGTACTCATTTATATTATTAAATTATATTCTTACTCAAATATTTAGAGTAGCATGTAATGCAAAGCTATATCATGGCCACTCAAGTTCACACTAGTACAACATTACTTTTTTTCTTTATTAGCACTCTTTGAGTTCCCATCACGTGTTGGTTGCAATAGATTTCACCCCCACTAACTATCGTCATCAAATTTGAAGCTAAATTTATCAAACCATTTGTGTTCCATTCCACCTCGAAAGTAGTGTTGTAACCCTGATCCCCATGGTTATAACCAAAAACTTATATTGCAAGTGGTGTTGTAACCTAAAACCCTTTGGTTACAACCAACAACCGACGTTGTCCCATCACATTTGGTTGGGGACTTGAGTCAAAGTTTTTCCTTCTCATTAGGTTATCAAATGTCTCTACCACCTTCAATATGTGGTCAAAATCATCATCGTCATTAATAGGTGGGGCCTAACACACAATGTCACATGCGATGCCACCATTACTAAGTGCTCCCTGCTAAGCATAATGAATTCCCACCCCAAATAACATTGTCTTGCATTCACCACTGCGTGACTTTCCATCAACAACACCTCTTCTTTGTTGAGCATTGATTAGTACACATGATTTTATCTCTAACTTAGTTAGCGCTGGACACAAGTTAGTGCTCTTCTTCAGTGTTTCCCACTTCCTAGCACCAAGATCCAACAAACACTAAATCCAACTAGACTGTGCCCTTAGTTAGTTCTTGAGATCAATTAGCAATGTTTTTCTTCAATTTCCCAAGGCTCACCACTTGGTAGCTCATTCACTTTTGAGTTCATGCCTAATGAAGCATTAATGAATCATCCTTAAAAGGTGAACACTACCCATTCTACAAGGATATTATGAAAAAAACCCCTCTATCATTGTGGGTGCTACATTTTGTACAACTCCATTATTGTTGACATTATGTAACCTTGTTAGGGCATAGTTATGATTAACATAATTAATGTGAGTGTTACTTTCTATAAATTGCCATGCTACTAACCTCATATTAATGCACTAGTGGATTTGTGGTTTTGATTTAATGGGTTGGAAGGGTCAGTTGTCAATTGGCATTTAAGGGTGTTAATGGCTAAGTGTTAGGTCAATATGGGTTAGTCATTGATTAGTGGGATATGAACTATCTTATTAACACACTCATAATAAATTAACAAACCTAACTTACCCAATTAACCCATTGACCCACCCTACTTGTTAGGCAATAGAAGCATAAACTAAGTAAGAATTTAATAGCAAAGAAAACAAGGCATATCAATCACATCAATTGAACACAATGATTTACGTGGAAACCATTCTAAGGGAAAAAAACCATGGGGCAATGATAATCAATATTCTTATTATTCAAGGGAGAATTACAACAACCAAACACATGCTTACAACCATCCTCTCACTATCTTCCCACACACTGTGCTACACTACATTGCTTTCCTTTTCCCTTGTATTTCTACACCTCTACAGGTATGCATAGATGTATAATATCTATTAGGTTGTTACACAAACTGATCATTGTAGTGTGCATGCATGCAATTTCTATTTTTAGCTAATGATGTGTGCATGCCTCGGCATGGGAAATTAGTTGGAAGTTTCAACAATCTCCACCTTGACAACAATTTACCTGATATATCATACCAGAATTAATTCATCACCTTTTATGCAAGCCAAGAGAAGCCAAGCACCATTGTATATTCTCTAACAAAACTGGTTTCGTGAACATGTTTGTAGAATTCACTTTTGTATGGAAATTTTCTAGAGCCACTCCCCCTTCATCAACAACCTGTCTTAAAAAATGGTATTTAATAGAAATATGCTTCGTCTTACTGTGATAAGCCAGATCTATCCAAATGAATAACACTTTGACTATCACATAATACTTTCACGTCATCCTTCATCCTTCCAAACTCACCCAACAAACCTTTTAACCAAATTGCCTCCTTGCATGCATGTGAGGCAACCATATATTCTACCTCAATAGTGAATACAACAACTATGTTTTGAATCTTTGACATCCAACTAACAGGTCATCCTGCAAGAGTAAAGACATATCCTGAAGTGGATCTCCTTTTGTCCAAGTCACCTACAAAATATGAATCGACGTAACGACATACTACATCAATGGAACCATCATAGGTGATAGAATAATTACTTGTGCCCCTAAGATATCGAAGCACCCATTTCACTACTTCCTAATGCTCTTTACCTGGATTTTCCATGTATCTACTGACAACACCAACTGCATGTGAAATATCTAGTCTAGTAATCACCATAGCATACATCAAACTTCTTACTACATTAACATATGGTACACAAGACATATAATCCTTTTCTTTGTCATTACTAGGACATAAAATTAAACAAAGCTTAAAATGGGAAGCCAAAGGGATCTCATTATTCATACCGAATCTCATAGCCAAAGGGTTTCACATTATTGATACTGAATCTCATAAGTATTTTCTTCACATACTTATGTTGTGATAACCACAACTTACCATTTTTCCTGTCTCTGTGTATCTCCAAGCCCAAGATTTGTTTTGTTGCTCCTAGATCCTTCATATCAAACATCCTAGATGACCGAGCCTTCAAACTATTGATTTCGACCATAATTTGTCTTGCAACAAGCATATCATCAATATATAACACCAAAATATTGAATATGCCATTTTCCAACTTTTTAAAGTAAACACAGTGATCATATTCAATTCTTGTAAAATTTTGGCTCACCATGAAGGAATCAAACTTCTTGTACCATTTCCTAGGAGACTGCCTCAGGCCATACAATGCATTCTTGAGTTTGCAAACAAACCTCTTATTGTGATCTTAAACAAACCCTTCTGGTTGTTCCATATATATATGTCCTCATCCAAATCTCCATGTAGAAACACTGTTTTAATATCTAGCTGCTCTAACTCAAGATCAAGTGAAGAAACTAGTGCTAACATAACACAAATTGAAGCAAGCTTCACAACTAGTGAAAAGATTTCATGAAAATCATTACCTTCCTTTTGAGAATACCCTTTTTCTACCAGCCTTGCTTTATGCCTTTCAATTTTATCATCAACACCCTTTTTCATTTTGTAGACCCACTTGCAACCAACAACCTTCCCGTCCTTTGGAGGTTCTACCATGTCCCATGTTTTATTATTCTCTAAGGCATCCATTTCTTCTTTCATAGATTCTTTCCATTTAACACTTTCAAATACCTTCATTTCTTCTTGATAACAACTAATTTCTCCATCATTAGAAACCAAAGCCGCAAATGAAACATAATCATCATACCTTGCAGGATCATTCCTAATCCATGTAGATCTCCTTAGAAATGGTTGAGGCATATCCACAGTTTCCTAGATATTTTTTGCATCTTCATCATCTTCTTCTTCTGCAACTTCTTCATGTTCCTCCCTTTCTGAATATGGGTGAATCTCAAACTGAATTTGTTGAACTTGTGGTACCTGTTCTTGTCTCACTTCAACATCTACCAGGTTTGAGTTTATGAGTAAGGATTCATCAAATACTACATCTCTTCTTATGATGAGTGTGTGGGAAGTAGGATCCCACAATCTGTACCCCTAAACTCCATCGCCATAACCAATAAAGACACATTTCATTGATCTAGGATCTAACTTAGAACACTGATCTTTAGAAATAAGAGCATAAGCGTCACAACCAAATATTACCAGATTTGAATAATCACATGAATGACCTGTCCATACCTCTTCTAGAATCTTATAGTTTATTTCAGTTGATGGTGATCAATTTATCAGATATCATGCTGTAAGAACTGCTTCTGCCCACAATTCTAGTTGCAACTTGGAAGTACCAAGCATGCTCCTTTCTCTCTCTAGAAGAGTCCTATTCATGCATTGAACAAACACCATTTTTCTAAGGAGTATAAAACGTGGTCTTATGTCTTTCGATCCCAGCTTCCTTGCAATAGTTTTAAAATTCCACAGATGTGAAATCACCTCCATTATCTGTTCTTAAACACTTGATTGACCCGTTAGTGCTCTTTTCAACCAAACCTATGAATTTCTTAAAAGTATTAAATACATCATCTTTTCTTTTAAGTAAATAGTTCCATACCTTTCTAGAGTAATCATCTATAAATGTTACAAAATATGACGATCCTCCAAAAGAAACTGTAGGGGATGGTCCCAAAACATCTGAATGAATGTAATCAAGGATACCTTTGCTTATATGTCTTCTTGTTTTAAACTTTTGTCTACACAGTTTTCAAAAAACACAATACTTGCAGAAATTCAAATTCAGAAACTTTAAACTTGGAAGTGACTTACAATCAACCAGTACCTTAAGCCCTTTCTGGCTCATATGACCCAAACGTTGATTCCATAAATGAGTAGATTCAATTGCACCTTTAGATGCTACCATTGCTTGATTTATTTTAATCCTTCCTTGAAGTTGATAAAGGTTCTCGATCCTCTTTGCCTTCATGACTACTAAGATGCCTTTGGACACCTTCAATACTCCACCTTGAGATATACACTTATAACCATCATAATCTAGAACTCCCAAAGACATTAAGTTATTTCTAAGTTTAGGTACATGCCTCACATCTATTAATGTTCTTACATTACCATCATACATTTTAATATGGATGCTACCAACCCCAACAATTTTACAATAAAAATAATTTCGCATAAAAACAACACCAACATCAATAGACTGGTAAGTTGAGAACTAATTTCGATGAAGAACATGTGGTTGGATGCACTAGAATCTAACAACCAATGCTGATGTTTATGTGAAACACCGCAAGTAGATAATACCTCATAAACCATACCTGAACCTGAACTTGTTTCAACTGGATTAGCTTCCTTTGCTTCGTTTGTGGAGTCCTCTTTTGATGCTTTCTATCTTTTCCATAAATCCTTCTTGAGATGTCTAGATTTTCCACATAACCAACATTTTTTCTTTCCCTTCTTGCCTCTTGACTTGGATCTTGATGTACCTCTCTGATCTTGCCCTCTTTTTGTAGATCGACCTATGACCACCATTGCTTTTGTTGTTGAGGTTTCTTTACTGGATCTTCTCCTCATTTCTTCAACCAACAGAGCTTCCACAACAATATCATAATCAATGGTGTCTTCTCTGATAAACTACATAGATGTGAATAGATGATCCCAAGATTCAGGTAATGAAAACAATAACGTGATATCTTTGTCCTCATCTTCATATTTTACATCCATACTAGTTAATTGACAAATCAGGGTATTGAAAACATTTAAATGATTGAAAATTTTTGTACCTTCTTTCATCCATAAGCTATACAACTGTCTCTTCAAGAAGATTATGTTCGTCAAGGACTTTGTCATATAAATAATTTCCAGTCTGTTCCACAAGTCTGATGTTGTATCCTCTCCAACAGTGTTAAACAAAACTTCAACTACCAGACACAAACAAATGGTACTAAGAGCTCTTGGATTTAGATCTTCCCAGTCCTCGTCTTCCATGCTTGTCAGTTTCTTTGTCTTTCTCGCTAGTGCCTTTTGCAATCCTTGTTGCACAAGTAGATCTCGCATCTTGAGTTTCCATAGTTCACAATTGTTCTTATTGTTGAATTTCTCCACCTCAAACTTTAAACTTTACACTTTTTCCATTAACACAAAAAACTGCCCCGAAACCACGACTTATAATACTAAACTTTTAATACGAAGAAACAAAAATATACTTTCAAGGTTGAACACCAAATATTAATTAAAGCTTAAAAATACAAATATTTAATGTATTCTACTTTAAAACCTCATTTTTACAAAACAAAAAGGTCCACCTCTTAAATAATATTATAACATTCACCCATCCCTTATTAGTCCTTGCCGGAAGGCCTGGGACTAATAGCAATGAGTTCATCATTGACTTTATATTAGTTTAGGGTTGAATTCAATTTTTTTGCAGAAATTCTAATGTTTAAGTTTAGAAAGTGTGTATTCATATATTTTAAAATAAAAAAAAATGTATATTTGTTACAATCTTATTGGCTAATAGGTTTGAAGTGTTATTGCCAGCTTCACTTCTTCCAATGCTTTAATTAAAATTTCTTCCAATGTCATCCTTAACTCAATTACTCACTGCAATTTTCCATGCTATCTAAACTAATCGACAGTTTCCATGTTTCCAAAATCACATGGCTTGAATCTGCATGAGGTACAAGTTATGGGCTGGAGGGTTTCTTGTAATTTGTGATCTGAAGGCGGTTTCCTGCCTTCACCCATACGCTATTGCACAATATCCAGCTCTCTCTCACCTGGGTGAAGTTTTTTAACTCTCATACAGTCTGGTGGAATCCTGAAGCTGGATATGTTTACTCGGAAGAGTTTCTGATGGCGCTGAGGTTCTAGGAGATGCTGGAGAACCAGTTCTCTTCCCAGAATAACAACGATTTCAAGGACGCACCAGATGAGTTTGATGAAGCCGAAGCCGAGGAGTATGGTCTAATGGATGATTCAATTAGTGGAGTCTATTGTCATAGATGACGAACTCAACATCAAACACACATTCACATTCAGTTTCATCAAACATCTCTCTACCTTGCTATTTCCTGGTTATTTAAAAAAAATAAAAATGAACGGGCAGACACTCCCTACTGTCTCTGCATTATTTAGTTTCTCGTTACGTAGTAGTTTATTCAGTGGTGTGGATTCTCCTGTGTCTCCAAGCACTTAGATGGTTTGTGCCAAGAAACACCACCGATTTGGGGCTCGCCAATATCCATGTGCTAAGCTTTCTTCTCATATATTTTGAGTTTGCTCATCGCTTAGCATTGAAAAGGAGCTGTGTATCCTACAAGAAAGACAAAAGCATAAGGCAAGAACTGTGGGTTTAATTGGTCATTTCCTGTACTTAGATCCCGGAGGCATGACAGAACAAGAAGATTTCAATCATTCTATAATCTAGGTGTTTTGAAATTTTTTGTCTTCATTCTGTACTCAATACAATTCAGGCTCGTAAATCTGGGCTTCATAGGTATTTATTTGGTAGTTAATGGCGTGTTTTTCAATCGTCGTATTGATGTGTGCAGAGCTGGATTCTGAAGATTCACTGCGCTTGCATGGGATGCATGAAAAAGGTCAGGAAAGTTCTCGGGAACATCGATGGTGAGCAGCGTTGGGATCCAACATGTTTGCAGATAATTAGTTTTGTTTTTGTTGTAAGTGAAGGTCGCGTGTTCAAGGATGGTTATAGATAACTAGTATTTTTTGTTGTTGTAAGTGCAGGTGTGCACACCGTCACTATCGATGTTGTCGAGCAGAAGGTGACTTTTACAGGAAATGTGGCTTCTGCCGATGTCTTGTTGGAGAAGCTGCTGGCTTCCAGGAAGCGGGGGGAGCTGTGGCCAGTGGCTTCGAACGAAAACCAAAAGGAGGCCAAGACTCAGAAGCAACCGGAACATGCAGTGATGGCTCATAACAAAAATGAAAAGGAGGCTAAGACCCAGACACAATCAGAACATGCAGTGGTGGCTCAAAGAGAAAAGGAGAACAAGAAGCTCAAGACTCAGAAGCAACCGAAACATGCAGTCGTGGCTCAAAACGAAAAGGAGAACAAGCCCAAGACTATGAAGCAACTGGAAGAGAAGAAATCGGACCGACACTGAGGTATTTCATATGATTATTTGAGCTCATTGAATCGTCAAAGTAGCCATATGTTCAAAATTTGTCGGAAGAACCACAGTGTTAATGATAGCTTGTCGTCGACGTTTGTTCATTTAGGTTTCTGTGGTGAGAAATTTGTTCAGAATTTGTCGGAAGAACCACAGTGTTAATGACATCTTGTCATCGATGTTTCAGATCCACAACAGGATCCATCTTCAGGACAAAAAAGACTGAGGAGAAATAAGAGAGGAGCCTTTAATAAATAGTGATGAGGCGGGTGAAAAACTACGGTCGACTAAGTGAAACCCTCGTTTTTAGGAGATTTTTTCAAAAAATAATAAATAGTGGTTTAATTAATGAGTTAAGTGGTTTAAATATTAATTTTTTATGTTAAATGTAGGCTAGATTTAGGGTTGACCAAAGGTGTTAGTTTTATAAATATTAATTTTATGTTGATTATAGGTTAAATTAAGGTTAAATTAATGAGGTAAACCCTAGGTTTGAGGAAGTTAATATAATCTTAAGTTAATTTGACTAAGCAATGTTAGTATTATAAATATTAATTTTATGTTAATTATAGGTTAAATTGAGGTTAATTTAATAAGGTAAACCCTAGGTTTGAGGAAGTTAATATTAATAAGATTAATCTTAAGTTATTTTGACTAATTATAGGCTAAATATAGGTTCATATTATTAATATTAAATTTTATGTTCAAAAAAGGCTAAATTTAGGGTTAACTATAAGGTGTTAATAATATTAATATTAATTATAGGTTAATTATAGGTTAAATTAAGGTTAATAAAAAGAGGTGGCATTAATACTATTATTAATATTAATCTTATGTTAATTATAGGTTTTATTAATATCATATCAGTGGTAGAAGATTATAAGTTGGAATCACTTAGGTTGGTCTTGGAATTAGTTTAATTTTTCATTGGTATTATGTTGGTTAAGGTTACGTTAGGTTAATAGTAAAAAGGTAATAATAATAATGTTATTAATGTAAGTCAAAGGGATTTTTAGGTTTAAGGTTGGTTTAGGTTAAGTCAAGGTATGGAAAAAAAGAGGGTGTAAGTACTAGATTTTTGAGTGTAAGGTTAATAATGTTTTCTTTCCCGAATGAGCGGGATCCAACTTTCACTAATCTCTAGGCCATTGTCTCTATTTAGGTTATCGGTATTTTTGATGATTTCGATTGCCTCTCTAATTCGTCTTTTAAGGAGATGGTCTTCTTTAGCTAAGATTCTAGTGTCCTCTAGGCGTATGTGATGCTTAGTTGTGAGAGAGTGTTCTGCTAGTGCTGAGGTGCGAGTTCGTTCATTCTTGATGTCAACACTATGCTCTTTAATCCTGGTGTTGAAAGAGCAGCCTGTTTATCCAATGTAGCATTTGCCACAAGAGCAATCTATTCTGTATACTCCTTTGAAATTGTGTTGGTCAAGCTTGTCCTTAACATAACTCATATTCTGTTTGATGGTATTAAGTGTTTTGAATGAGGTCTTAATCTCCTTCTTGTTTAGGATTTTTGCGATTTTATCAGTGACTCCTTGGATGTAAGGGAGGTAGGCGGTGAGGCTCAAGGTTTGGTTGTTTCTCTGTTGAGGTTTGTTATTTTCTTTTTCTAGGGATTTCTTTATTGCGTTCTCAATCTCTTTTTCTTTGTAACCTATGTTTTTGAAGACTTTGTGAAGGTGATTTTTCTCTTGTTCTAGGTGTTCTTTATCTGAAATCCTTATGGCTCTAGTGGATAAGGTGTTAAGAATTCCTAAATTTTGGTTGGGGTGATGATGGGAACTGGCATGAAGGTAGTTTTCGGTGTGGGTCTTTTTTCTGTAAACTGAATGTCCTAAATTACCATCTTCCTTTCTGTTTATTAGTATGTCAAGGAAAGGGATGGTGTCATTTACTTCCCATTCCATTGTGAATCTAATGTCTTTAGATAAATTGTTGATGTGATGGAAGAACTTATTCAGTTCTTCTTTCCCATGCGGCCAATGTACATTGGTATCATCAATGTAACGTTTCCATCTTAATGGTTTTAGGGGATAGGAATCTATGGCTTTATTTTCAAAGCTTTCCATGTAAAGGTTGGCAACGATGGGGGAAAGCGGAGAGCCCATGGCCACACCACTAGTTTGTTCATAGAATTCACCTTGATAGCTAAAGAATGTGGAGCGAAGACAAACCTCCGCTAGTTTCGCTATTACTAGATCAGCTACCTCTTGGATAAGTAGGATGGCCTCATTAAGAGGGATCTTAGTGAAAAGAGAGACAACGTCAAAGCTTATGAGGGTGCCATTCGGTTTCAAAATCTCATTTTTAATGGTGTTAATGAAGTCGTTTGAGTCTTTTATGAAGGAGTCGTAACGCAACCTGCTCTCAACAACAACCGCTCCCACCAGGACCTTCTCCCACACGGCCCGAAGGGTCAAAGACTGTTTCAACTCCTCTTGGGAGTTCTTAATACCCACAGATATTTCCTCAGTGATCTCCCCTTTACTTATCGGGAAATCATAACTCGCGAGTTCAACGCTCACAATATCGGGTCTTTCAATTCGCCGAAACCCGATGGTCAAAAGGTCAACGCTTTGTATGTCGGGGATTTCCCTATCGGGAAATCTCTATCCGCGATGTCAACAACTCGAACTGACAATCCCCGAAGCCCGATGTGCCGATCCGCGACGCACGTGTGGGCTTGGACCTTCCGCCTTCGAACTCCAGTACAACGACACCTGTAATTCACTAAAACCTTGTGGTCCCACTCTACCATGTCGCCGTCGGGATTTCATGAGTCGTGAATCCACGATGCAAGTTTTCCTTGATGTCGAAAACTCCGAACAACGAACCTCGATTCTCCTTCTTGAGAAACTTCTTTCTGTTCCAAACTTCTCTCGTTTTGAGCCTCGCCTGTGTTCTTCCTCACAGAATTCACAAGGAACTATTCCTCCTGAGATTTGTCAATTCTGCCTCCCTCAGAGACTTTGCATACACTTCTCACACTCGGCCTCCAACAACTCTCAAAGTGCTGGATCCTTTAGATTTTGTACACTCACCTGCAACAGAAATCTCCCACTCTCTTAAGCTCAGAATCACCACTGAGACTTCACATCCAACCTACCCTTCTCCTGCACGACTCTAATAACCCAATTCAAATTCTGGGCAGATGAGAATAAGAGTTCAACTATCTGGCCTCATCAACGCGCTCTATGTGGATGAATTCGACTGCACTCTATGCAGGAATTTCCTGGCTCAGACAGAGAACCAATTGAAACTCATTCTCCTCTCTCTTAGACTTCAATAACCTTTGAAATCACATGCACAACATATTCAAAAGAAAATGCATACAAAGGAAACAAACATTTATGAGCACATAAATACCATACACAGAGAAAACAACACCAGTCGTGGAATTGAATCAAAAGATTTCTATATTAATCCAATCTGTACATGAGGGCTCTCCACAAGTTCTCTTCTCTGCTCTTCTCTTCTGAATGCTTGATGATCCAGAATCATATTACAATGTACAAAGGAGGGTGCCTATATTCCGTTTTCCCTCTCGAATTCTATATCTATCAAATCTACAATAAATTCCTATCTAACAACATTAAAACTAATAAATGCCTTCCTATCTACTAAGGACGAGAGCTTAAAGGCTCAAGGTCCATTTACAATACAAGTGCGCTTCATTAAATTTTCACATTAATGTTTGGCGCAACCATATCAAGGTGTTTCAAAATTTTGGTGCTGGTACTATCCAGCTGTTCTCCGCTGCTCCACGCACTGACTCGCTTGATGAGTGATCAATGCTCCTGCATCATACTCCTCGGCTCAAAAGGTTTCATGGGATCCTGTCCATGAGATCCTGCACAGTTTTTCCATGCCTCTGTATTGTTGCTTATGTCTCCCAGCTGGCGTCCTCCACTGGGTGATTCTTCCATTTCACCAGGTATTCAAAATACTGCTTCCGCCTGGTCTTCCTACCTACTCTTTTTTCCAGTATACACTCCATCTGAGGCTTCTGTGCAACTGGAAATTGTTTCTGCCACTGGACCATTGGTTTCTCAGTTCCAGTGTCTGCTTCTCCAGCCCTGTATGGGTATAAATCCGAAACATTGAAAATCAGAGATATCCCGATGCCATCTGGAAACTCTATCTCATATGCATTATCCCCGAATTTCTTCAGGGCTTTGCACGGCCCAATTTTCTTCATCTTGAGCTTGTTGTATGTTCCCCTTGGGAACCTCTCCTTTCTTAAGTGCGCCAGAACCATGTCACCAACTTCAAACTGAAGTTGTCTCTTCCGTTGATCAGCTCTGCGCTTATACTCTTGATTTGATTTCATCAATCGTTGCTTCACCTGCGTGTGAAGTTCCTGCATCGCTTCAACGAATTCTTCAGCACTCGCGCTGCTAGTTTCATCCTGTCTTGACTCCCTGAGCTCAGAAAATCCCCTCGGCTGTGTCCCATACAAAATTTGAAACAGACTCTTTCCTGTACTCCGATTCACCGAATCGTTGTACGCAAACTCTGCCCGTGGCAATATCTGGTCCCAACTGTTGTGGTGGTCCGTCACCAAGCTTCTCAATAGATCCCCCAGAATTCTATTCACCACCTCCGTTTTCCCATCCATTTGTGGATGATAAGCTGAACTAAATGCCAAATCAGTTCCCAGCTTTTTCCATAGCGTCCTCCAAAAATGGCTTATGAATTTTGTATCCCGATCCGAGACTATGCTTCTCGGCAATCCATGCAATCTGACGATTTCTTTGAAAAACAAGTTTGCGATGTGGGTCGCATCGCTGGTCTTCTGACATGGAATGAAATGTGCCATCTTTGAAAATCTGTCCACCACCACAAATATGGAATCAACTCCCCTTTGCGTTCTCGGCAAACCCAAAACAAAATCCATACTGATCGCCTCCCACAGCCTCTCAGGTATGGGTAATGGCTGATATAACCCTGTGTTCTTCTTTCGGCCCTTCGCGTGTTGACATATCCTACATCTGTCAACAAATCGTTTGACATCAGTACGCATCCCCGGCCAAAAATACGATTCGCTCAGCTTGGCGAATGTTTTGTCATGTCCAAAATGACCTGCTAAGCCTCCACTATGCTTTTCCTTCACCAAATTCTCCCTCATGGAGCAATTCGGTATGCACAATTGATTGCTCCTAAACAAAAATCCATCCTGGATCATGTAGTCTATCCATGGACTCCGATCCCTGAGAACTAGATTCTCAGCTGCTTCGTATGCCTCTGTAAAATCTACATCTCCTGCATACATGTCCTTAAGGTTTTCAAAACCCAAGGTTTTGACTCTGAACTCCTGCAACAACAAACACTTCCTGTTCAAAGCATCAGCCACTTTGTTAGTAGTCCCCGAAATGTGTTTTATCACAAATGTGAAATTTTGCATGTACTCTACCCATTTTGCATGCTTTTGGTTCAACTTATCCTGTTGACTTACAAACTGCAATGCATGATTGTCGCTATACAAAACGAACTCCTTGGGTATCAAGTAATGCCTCCACTTCTTCAATGCCTGTATGATGGCATAGAACTCTTTATCATAGGTGGAGTATTTTAGTTTTGCATCATCCAGCTTCTCGCTGTAATATGCAACAGGCCTGTCATCTTGACTCAGGACCCCTCCAACAACATACCCACTAGCATCACATTTCACTTGAAATGTTTTCTGAAAGTCAGGCAACACCAGAATTGGTTGCTCTGTGATCTTTCTCTTCAACAGATTGAAGCTCTTTTCAGCCTCTACTGTCCAATGAAAAACTTTGTGCCGCTTCTTCACTGTATCCATCATTGCTGCACTAATTCCACTAAAATTCCAAATGAATTTTCTGTAGAAACTAGCCAATCCATGGAAACTCCTTACCTCAAAAACATTCCTAGGCGATGGCCAATTCCTGATTACTTCTACCTTCTCAGGATCCATCTTCAATTCATTTGCCGAAATCACAAAACCCAAATAAATGAGTTCTGTCTTAAAAAATGAGCACTTCTTCAAATTAATCAGCAACTTCTCCTGCTGTAGCCTTCTCATTACAATGGCCAAATGTCTCAAATGTTCAGCCTTGGTCTTGCTGAAAATCAATATGTCGTCCAAATACACAACCACAAATTTGCCAATGAATTCCCATAGGACTTCATTCATCAGCCTCATAAATGTGCTTGACGCATTTGTCAAGCCAAACGTCATGACCAACCATTCATACAAACCCTCGTTTGTCTTGAATGTTGTCTTCCATTCATCTCCTTCTCTCATGTGGATCTGATGGTATCCGCTCTTGAGATCAATCTTCGAAAAATAATTTGCCCCACTCAGGCAATCCATCAAGTCATCCATTCTTGGCAGTGGAAATCTGTACCTGATGGTGATTTTATTAATCGCTCTGGAGTCTGTACACATTCTCCAGCCTCCATCCTTCTTCGGACTTAGTCCTGTCGGAACAACACACGGACTCAGACTCTCTCTGACCAGTCCTTTGTCCAACAAATCTTGAACCTGATTCTTGACCTCCTCATTCTCCTGAGGCATCAACCTATACGCTGCCTTATTCGACAAACTTGCCTCGGGTATGAGGTCAATGTGGTGACTCACACTCCGCATCGGTGGCAACGAATGAGGTAGTTCATCCACGATGATATCAACGAACTCTCTCAGCAGTTCCTGAATCTCATCTGGTAAGTCATCCACTCTTGTGCTTGTCAGGACAATTCTTGGTTTCCTGACCACAAAGAATTGTGGATCTTCATCCTTCTCCATCTCTGTGAGAAGTTATTTCCCACTCATGAGAAGTATGGTATTTTTTACTTCCGGCTTCACCTCTTTATCTTTTATCGGAAGTAACTTATGAATTCTCCCATCCTTCTCCAAGGTGTATGTGTTCATCCTCCCATCATGAACAACATTCTTGTCATACTGCCATGGTCTACCCAGCAATATATGGCATACGTCCATGGGAATGACATCACACAGAATCTCATCATGGTAATTCCCAATCTTGAATTTAACTAAGCATTGTTTAGTGACACTTACCCGGTGTCCTTTCTGTAACCACAAGACTTTATATGGACTCAGGTGCTTAGTTGTTTCCAGCTCCAGATTTTCCACCATCTCGGTTGAAACGAGATTATTGGTGCTCCCACTGTCAACTATGACCTTGCATTTCCTGTCCTTGGCGGTACAAGCCGTTCTGAATAGTCTGCTCCTCTACACTGAGGTTTCCACCTCTTTCTCAGGTGTCAAAAGAATTTTATGCATCCCAAGCGACCTTCCACTGTCTGCATCTTCATTCTCAGCATCACGCCTCTATGCCTTAGTGATGTGAGTTTCTCCTCTGTCCATTTTCCTGTCTGGACAATCCACGGCTTTATGTCCGTCTTTTCCACATGTAAAACATGTGATGATTCCTCCATGGCCTCTTCCTCTACCTCGGGTACGTGGAAATGTGTTGGCATTAGCATAACCACCACCCTGCTCTGTATGCTGCCTCCTCGTCTCAGCATATTGCTGCCTCTGTTCAGTTTGTGGCTGCCTCTGCTGTGAGGTTCCACCTCTTTCAACCTTACCCTGAGGTTTCCTCCACTCCTCCTTGGACTTCTGAGTTCTATATTGGGCAATTGCTTTGCCTCTTGGCTGGATTCTGCCTCGCCCTCGCTATCCCTACTTGCGATTCAGCTTCTCCTCGGCTTTCAGAGCCATCTGATAAGCATCTTCCACTGTCCTGATGGTTAGCATGCTTAACTCATCCTGAATGTCATATCTCAGACCATTCAGGTATCTCGCCACCTTCTCATCATCACTCTCTCGATGACCTGCTCTGATGTTGAGCCTATAGAATTCCTCGGTGTACTCCTTCACCGTCATCAACTTCTGTCTCAGGTTCTGCATTCGCCTGAACAGAGTGATATGGTAATCTCTGGGGATGAACTTCTCTTTCATCTTAGCGATCATCCTGTCCCAGCTCTTAATTTTCTATTTTCCTTTGCAGCGCCTATCGACCTGCAACTCATCCCACCATAAGGCTGCATGTCCTTTCAACTTAGTAACAGTGTGCCTTACCTTCTTGTCCTCTTCGATGTCTTCATAATCGAAGTAGGTGTTGAGTGCTCGGATCCAATCCAACAAATATTTTGCATTTAGACTCTCCTCATAGACGAGAATTTCCATTTTTGTCTTTGAGCTCATTCTAGCAATGGCTCTAATCAACCGTTCGGTTGAGGCATCTTCTACTGCGACCTCTTCTACATCGTGTCCAACTTCTTCTTCGACTTTAGAATCACCGAACTCTACTGCACCAGCTCCGCATCTCTGCGCTATCTCCATCTCCTCAATCCTTGCTCGGAGATCTCTCATTTGTCGCTCCTTCTCTGGATTCCCTGCTGGCCTACCCCTTCTTCGGGCATCCCTGTCTTCTCGATCAGGTGACTGCCTTTCTCTTCTAGGTGGCATGATGAAATCCGCTTCTCTCTGCTACCGAAACAAAGAGAACTCTTCCCCTGCTCTGATACCACTCTAACACAAGTCGTGTGTATCAGAGTGCTTTCCCTTTCTCCTTCCCTTCTCTCTCCTGAAATATACAAACGAGATTTCTGGGCTCTGATACCACTCTAACGCAAGTCGTGTGTATCAGAGTTCTTTCCCTTTCTCCTTCCCTTCTCTCGCCTGAAATATACATATGAGATTTCTGGGCTCTGATACCACTCTAACGCAACCTGCTCTCAACAACAACTGCTCCCACCAGGACCTTCTCCCACACGGCCTGAAGGGTCAAAGACTCTTTCAACTCCTCTCGGGAGTTCTTAATACCCACAGATATTTCCTCGGTGATCTCCCCTTTACTTATCGAGAAATCGGAACTCGCGAGTTCGTGAGTTCAACGCTCACAATATCGGGTCTTTCACTTCCCCAAAACCCGATGGTCAAAAGGTCAATGCTTTGTATGTCGGGGATTTCCCTATCGGGAAATCACTATCCGCGATGTCAACAACTCGAACTAACAATCCCCGATGCCCGATGTGCCGATCCCTGACGGACGTGTGGGATTGGACCTTCCGCCTTCGAACTCTAGTACATTGACACCCGTACTTCACTAAAACCTTGTGGTCCCACTCTACCACGTCGCCGTCGGGATTTCGCGAATCGCGAATCCACGATGCAAGTTTTCCTTGATGTCAAAAACTCCGAACGCCGAACCCCGATTCTCCTTCTTGAGAAACTTCTTTCTGTTCCAAACTTCTCTCGTTTCGAGCCTCACCTGTGTTCTTCCTCATGGAATTCACAATGAACTATTCCTCCTAAGATTTGTCAATTCTGCCTCCCTCAGAGACTTTGCATACACTTCTCACACTCGGCCTCCAACAACTCTCAAAGTGCTGGATCCTTTAGATTTTGTACACTCACCTGCAACAGAAATCTCCCACTCTCTTAAGCTCAGAATCACCACTGAGACTTCACATCCAACCTGCCCTTCTCCTGCATGACTCTAATAACCCAATTCAACTTCTGGGCAGATGAGAATAAGAGTTCAATTATCTGGCCTCATCAACGCGCTCTATGCGGATGAATTCGACTGCACTCTATGCAGGAATCTCCTGGCTCAGACATAGAACCAAATGAAACTCATTCTCCTCTCTCTCAGACTTCAATAACCTCTAAAATCGCATGCATAGCATATTCAAAAGCAAATGCATACAAAGGAAACAAACATTTATGAGCACATAAATACCATACACAGAGAAAACAACACCAGTCATGGAATTGAATCAAAAGATTTCTCTATTAATCCAATCTGTACATGAGGGCTCTCCACAAGTTCTCTGCTCTACTCTTCTCTTATGAATGCTTGATGATCCAGAATCATCTTACAATGTACAAAGGAGGGTGCCTATATTCTGTTTTCCCTCTCGAATTCTATATCTATCAAATCTACAATAAATTCCTATCTAACAACATTAAAACTAATAAATGCCTTCCTATCTACTAAGGACGAGAGATTAAAGGCTCAAGGTCCATTTACAATACAAGTGCGCTTCATTAACTTTTCACATTAATGTTTGGCGCAACCATATCAAGGTGTTTCAAAATTTTGGTGCTGGTACTATCCAGCTGTTCTCCGCTGCTCCATGCGCTGGCTCACTTGATGAGTGATCGATGCTCCTGCATCAAGTCGGTGTGACCTACTAGGGGGCCTAGAATTTTAGCAACATATTTGGCAAGCTCATAGGTGGGTGATCCTATCGTACTGACTATTGGTCTGAGAGGGATTCCTTCCTTATGGATTTTCGGTAGGCCATAAATTCTCGGGGTGATCTCATTGGTGGGAAGCAATCTCTTTTTTGTCTTCTCGTCTAAGTTGGAGTTATTGATGGATTTCTTTACTTCTTTTATTATATTTTTAATGGGGTTCTTTGGAATCTTAATGTAGCTACCACATGAAAGGTGTTCATTCATTTTGGTGATGTAGTCTTCTTTATTCATGATGACTGTGGCGCCACCCTTATCTGCTTTGAGAATAATTAAGTTTGTGTTATTTTGGAGGTTATTAATTGCTATTCGTTCTTGTTTGCTAATGTTTCTTTTAGGAGGTTTGGAATTGCGGAGGATAACGACACAGTCTTGTCTAACCTGGTCCTTATCTTCATCATCTAGGGTTTTAATACTATCCTCAATGCAACAAATAAGATTATCGCTTTAATACATTTTCGCTATAATGGCCTATAACTAAACACCATGTTCTGCATTGCCTGGTGATGGCATTGTCGCTTATTTAAATTAATTTTTTTAAGCATACAACTCAGGTCTGCAGTACTTAGTATTCTCAAATATTCTCAGGTGCAGTCAGGCACACCCTCTTCTAACGTAATATAATAGAAAAGAATGTTTCCCAGGATCTGAAAAGGGGTTAGTATAGTAACTAATAAGGAAATAGACCGTTACACAACATTATAACGGAGGGATAACATAAGACTTTTACACATAATGTTAGCAGATATGAGCTTAACTTGAAGACTTTTACGCATAATGTTAGCATATCTAAGCTTAAATTGATTGGGAATTCGGGCATGGAGAAAAGTAAATGGTTGACTTTGATCCATGCCCGTGATGCCCCGAATCTCCAATTGAGATAAGGATGGCCACCAAGATTACACATCCCGCTGCACAAAAATCACAATCAATCTACTCATTCAATCCTTCTAAACATACTCACAGGAACAACATTAAAGACAAGTCCCTAACTGGAAATTCAAACCAGTGGTTATCTATCTTTTCCCTAAATTCTACAGGAAAATTACAAAAACCCATTACTCTAAATTAGCGCACAGGCCAAAACAATGGTGTTATCTTTTCCCTAATCCCTACATAAAGTTACCAAAACCCATTACTCTAAATGGGTGCACAAACCCAAACAATGGCGTTATGGGGGAGCATTAACCTTCTTGTCGCTTCAATTATTCTGGCATAAGCAGACTCATTCTTTTGGCTGCACGGTTTAACCCCAACTGTGGTATTGGATTGATGCCCGACGAATAAGAGAGTTGGTTCGGTAGTGCCATCGGATCTAGTTGGTTCGATACCGATCCTAGGCACTTGGATATAGCATGGATATATATATATATTTTTTCTCACTATAATTGTATTTAAATTTATATTTCATGATTTTTAAACATTTAAATCATATTTTATAATACAACAAACATTGAAATGTTTTATGTTTTTCAATTATTACAATTACAATTAATAATATAAAAAATATTAAAATGTTTTATCCTTTTTTATTTAGTTTTACAGATTATATAATTTAGTCTTATTTTAGTTTTGAATCATTATTTTATCAATTTTCAAATCTAATTAATAATATAAAAACATTAAAAAGTTTTACCTTTTTTTATTTAGTTTTACAATTTATATAATTTAATCTTATTTAGTTTTAAATCATTATTATTTTTATTATGAATTTTCATATTCACCAAAGGCAGGGACTACGTTGCCTTGCAACACTTGTCAAGTATAGTCTTTAAACCTTTTTTCCAAAAATAAACATCACCTCTTAAACAAATAAAATATTCACCCATTTAATTATAAAGTCGATCCTCCATGTGCTTAATGAAAAATCAACTATCCCAACTTTCGAGTCAACATATCTTGACTGACGCTTCCTATGAATATCATACAGAGTGTTAGTCCCAACATTAACACTCCCTTTGTATTGTTGGGGGTGTTAGGCAACACTCCCTATGGGCGTCCCGGGGAGTGTATGTACTTTGCAATTTTCAATTTCGCAAGTGCGAGGAGCGTTAAAGCTCATGTAACTGAGTTCATGGAGTGTGAGGGACACAACTAACGTTTCTATGTCTTCAACAATTTCAATGAAAAATTCTGGTTTGAATATTTATTTTCTCCACAAAACTATAGCTCTGATACTACTTGTTAGGAAGCGAAAGCATAAAATGAGAAAGAATTTAATAGAAAAGAAAACAATACATAGAAATCACATTAATTGAATACATCGATTTACGTGGAAACCCTTCTAAGGAAAAAAACCACGGAGCAATGACAATCGATATTCTTATTATTCAAGGGAGAATTACAGTAGCCAAACAGAGACTTACAACCATCCTCTCACTCTCTTGGCACACACCGCGCTACACTACATTTCTTTCCTCCGCCCTTGTACTTCTACACCTTTATGAGTATGCATAGATATACAATATCTGTTAGACAATTACACAAATTGATAATTGTAGTGTGCATGCATGCTCTTTCTATTTTTAGTTAATGTTGTGTGCATGCCTCTGCATGGGAAATTAGTTTTCATTTTCAACACTACTAACCTACCTAATCCTTTAAATCAACTAAACTACACTAAGACACATAACTTACATAACCCACCCTTCTAACCTCCACAACCCACTAACCTATCTAACCTATAACTTAACCCATAAACATAACCTATTGGCATAACCCACCAGACCTACTTAACCTAACTATCACAATGTTGCTTAAAATTTCTAGAAACAAACTATGTGGTGTGGCCTCACGACCTTCCTTTGTTGAACTCTTTCTTGGACCATCTTATCAACATTCCCCCCAAATTCAATTTACTATGGAAATTCAAAATGACAATTCTCTTTTCTTTTTAGATGTTCTTGTCTTGCTTCAACCTAATGGAACCCTGACCCACCAAGTCTATAGAAAAAAGTCCCACATTGACATATACCTTCATCCCCATTCCCACTATCACCTAGCCCAAAAATCTGTGGTTCTTAAAACATTGGTAACTTGATCCATTCGAATCTCTGCCCCTCATTTCCTTGAAAAATAAAAAAACCTACCTTTCTAAAGCCCTTGTAGCCAATTGTTACTCTATCACTCAAATCAATAAATATTTTTGTTCAACCCTCCATCCTAAATCCTAAAACCTCCCTCCCCCTCCCCCTCATCTTGCTCTTATTTCTCTTCTCTATGTCCAAGGCATCGACAATCATATTTCGAAGATTTTGTCTAAAAACAATATCAAAACTTTTTTTAATAAAACCTTAAAACAATTATTCAGAACTGCTAAGGATAAACTTGATCTCATTCTTGGCTAAGGAGTGTAAAAATTCCATACTCCTGTGGCAAATAATACATTGGATAAATGGGAAGATTTTTTAAAGCTCACCTTAAGGAGCATATTGTTAATACTCACAACAATCACATCTCTATGTCAATTATTGTTGAACACTGTCACGATTCTAAGCACCCCATATGCTTTGACAAAACTAGAATACTTGCCTCAACCCCCTTTTATCCCTCTTGTATCATTCAGGAAGCGCTAGAAATTGAAAAACATCCAAATAATTTTAATCAGGAAGATGACTATAAACTTAACCAATCATAAAAACCCACTATCCATCATCTTAATCACTATGTATTTTCTTCATCATACTTATTTAGCCTTTCCAATTATTTTCTTACTTATATCATGGCCACTCAAGTTCACATTAATATAACATTATTATTTTTTCTTTATTAGCATTTTTTGAGTTACCATCACGTGTTGGTTGCAATAGATTTCATGGCCATACTTATTTAGTGTGAACTTGAGTGGCCATACTTATTTAGCCTTTCCCATTCTTTTCTTACTTCATACAACTTAATTTAACTTATATTTAAATATCCCATTTTTAGTGTTTGATCTCTATTCTAACCCCATCCTTGGTATTTAGCTTAACCTCATTAAATCAAACACCTCCCCCTCTCCTTTCTTCATCTTTATTTAGTGATTCTAAATTTTCTTTACTCCTTTTAATCGATATTCTTTTATTTTAAAAGTTTTAAAATTTTCAATTTCTTCCAAATTAATTTTAAAGTTTTAAATATTTAATTTCTTCCAAATACTTTATTTGAAGGTTTTATTTTATTTTTAATCCTTTTTAAATACTCTTCTTTTTAACTCCTTTGAATTACTCTTTTGAAATCCCATTCACTATTCTTTTATTTTCTTTTCAATTCGATTACTCCTTTTATCCTGTTTACTTCTCTAATTCAACCTTATTAATTCAACCTTATGGATTATTATTATAAAGAAATTATTTTTCCTTGAGATGCTTTATTCTGTAGACATATGCCCCCACTTTGTGGTTATTCTCTTACTCATTATTATTCTAATTCCAATTTAAGCTTCTTTACATCCATTAATGTTCAATGCATATCATTTTTATTATTAATTTTCAAATGGCTTTCATATCATTTTTATTATTAATTTTCAAATGGCTTTCGATCAAACTATTATTATTTCCTAACAGTGGACCAACTCTTTGCAATTATTTTCTTAGTCATTATTATTCTAATTCCAATTTAATCTTTGCAACATCGGTTAATGGTGAATGTGTAAGTTTTAAACCTGTGAAGTAAAGTAATGCATATAGATTCTTAAGCAAAACATAAATTAATCAATGGCTCATACACATAGTACATAGAGATTTATAGCGGAAACCCTTAACCGAGAGAAAACCTTTCAACGCTTCATAGTATTAATTTCACCATTCACCATACAATATATATACAATGATTTTAGGTATTCTGTAGATACCAAAACCCTAATCCCTTAATCCGAGATTAATTTAGAAAATTGCTAAATATAGCAAAATCAACTAAAATAGCAAAAATGCCCCCAATTTTTTTTTGGGCGTTGCCCCAAACCCCGTTGGATTTGGGTTGCACTTAACCAGGGGGGCCATACCTAGCCCGCTTGGGACCCCCCTAGGAAGCGCTCGGTACACACGACACAAATACCACTACTAGGGAGGGATCGTCAGACATAGTTGTCGAATCTGACGCGCCCACACACACACATACAAAGAATATAACACATACCCAACGTTCTCCCACTTGTTGTTTTCTTTGCATCTAGGGGTCCACAGGATTATATAGTCAACAATCCAGGGAAACAATGCCCATTGTTACTCTACACCAGGAGAACTTTGCTGTGCTCATAGACTTTGTCAATGAATCTACAACATTCTTCAAAGTGTCAACCTTTTCCAGCAACACCTTTTCTTAAACCATGTCTCTCACAAAGTGATACTGAACATCAATATGATTTGTCTTCGAATGATAAGCTGGGTTCTTTATCGGAAAGATTTCACTTTGAATGTCACATTCTAATCTCAATTCTTCTTGTACCAACCCAATACCTGAACACAATATCTGTAACCATACTGCTTCCTTGCTTGCATGAGTGGTTGCCATGTATTCAACTTCTGTAGTTGAGAGTGCCACTGCAACTTGTCTTTTGCTTATCCAACTGATTTCTCCTCCAAATAGGTTAAACACATACCCACTTGTAGATCTTCTGGGATCTATATCTCCAACCCAGTCTGCATCAACAAATCCATGTATGTCCACCACTCTGTCCAATCCTAGTCTTCCTTGGTAGCACAATCCATAATTGGTAGTGACACACAAATAACTAAAGACCCTCTTTACTGTTGTCCAATGCTCCTTCCCTGGTTTTGACATATACCTGCTCAAAACTCCCACTGCATGTGCAATGTCCGGTCTAGTACCGACCATTGCATACATCAAACTGCCAACTGCACTAGCATACAGAACATGAGACATGTCCTCTTCTTCTTCCTGTGTCTTGGGACACTAATCTGTAGATAACTTTACACCTATAGGAATAGGAACCTTGACTGGTTTACTTCCATGCATATTAAACCTCTGCAACATTGTCTCAACATATTTTCTCTGATTCAACCAGATTTTCCTATTTGCACGATCTCTTTTAATCTCCATTCCCATAATGAAGTTAGCAACACCGAGATCCTTCATGTCAAATTTAGAGGATAGCTGCGATTTCACCTCCTTGATACCATCCATGTTATTTCCTACCAACAACATGTCATCAACATACAACACTACATAAATGAAGTGCTTACGAACCTTCTTGGAATATACACAGTGATCAACCCTGCTTCTCACAAATCCCAATCCAAGGATGTATGTGTCAAAATTTTGGTACCACATCCTAGGTGATTGCTTCAGACCATATAGTGACTTTTTTAGCTTACAGAACAACTCTTTCTTTCCCTTCACTACAAAGCCTTCTAGATGCTTCATGTAGATTTCTTCTTCCAGATCCCCATGTAGGAATGTTGTCTTCACATCCATCTGTTCCACTTCAAGATCAAAAGAAGCAACAATAGATAAAATAAATCTAATAGATGTTAACTTGGAAACAAGAGAAAAAATCTCACCAAATTCAATTCCCTCTACCTGGGAATAACCTTTTGCTACTAACTGAGCTTTGTATTTCTCCACTTTACCTTCTATTAGCGCCATGATTTTCATAGCTGAGGTTATAGGTTTGTCAACAATTTGCAAAGTCATGCATGTTAGCACCCATATTTTTTTTATGACTGGAAGCATCTAACATCTACAAGGGTAATTTTCAAAAGGAATCTTATCATTTATTTGTTCCATTTCCATTTGCAACTGCGCGCTGCAAAATTCACTATGCACCACGTAGAGAATGTTGTCGCGTAAAGAATGGTGTCGTGCATAGGATGTTGTCATGCAGAGGATGTTGTCACGCAAAGGATGTTGTCGTGTGGTGGATTTTTTTGCACATAGAATGTTTTCGCATACTGGATTCTGTCGTGCATAGGATGTTGTCACTCAGTGGATTTTTCCAGCACACAGGCTACAGGTCGCACTGCGCAAATTACTGGTTTAGTGGTCAACTTCAAGATCGATTTCTGACCAACTTGAGAGGAATTTTGAAAATCCCCGAGAGGTTTTTGTCTATGACAAACCAAATAATAAAAACATATATCATATTTGAAAAATGTGTAACGTATTGGAAGATTCGAAGGAATCTTTGAGCTTTATTTTTCAGTTTTCATGATTTCCTGTCTGAAACATTTTTTTGCGACATCTATTCCATCCATATGGAGATGAATTTAAAGAAACCAAGAGAGGTTTTTCTTTATAATGATATTAAATACAAAAACCTCTCTCAATTTCAAAAAATAGTTTTTTATCAGTGAGATACGATGTCATATTTAATGCCTATTTTACCAGTTTGCTACGCATTCTACTGCGTGTTTGTTGTATGTTACTGTTGTGTAGCAGACTTTTTGTGCAGGGATGAAATAGTGTACAGAAGTGAAAATGATGTCTCATAACAACCATATGGTCGAATTTGGATCATGATCAATGAATTTAAAGAATATTTCGGTTACGATTATGATTTGGCAAAGTCGGGTTTTCTATTTTTAGCGAATCCGTTGAATTTATTGTTATCTTTCAAAGAAAATAGATCCATGATTCCAGGAGAGAGTAGCTCGACCCTAAAAACCAAGGGTGACATTAGATTTCTATATAAGGGGATCATTTTTATGTAAACAGGGTTGGTTGAAAATTTTGAGAAACAAATGCTACTGTATGTAGTCTGAGTTTTGACTAAAATTTAATGCAGAGGTCCTGTGATTTGATGAAAATATTCTAGTTGTGATAGTTGAATGTATTGTGTTTATTTCTCTGTGTATGTGCTTCCTGTCATATCTTATTTCATATCTCATATCGTCTATTTCGAAATGAATTTTCAAACCTGTGGATTCATTGTACTGCTCCCCTTGTTCGCGCCACTCAGACAAAAAATTTTCCTCTCAAGTTGACTCTAAATTCATCCACAACGACGCTCTTGAGTTGCTTCCTATGTTTTTCTCCCGCCACACTTTATGGTTTACACTGAAGGCTTTTGCATGCCTAGAATTTTCCTCTCGAATCCAGTCACTGAGTCATTTGTTTCATCTCTTCGTCAGACCGACTCCATAGCTCAAGTTTTACTTTTCTACGCCAATATAACTAGAAACATTTTATCATCAGGGTTAAATCTAGCCATTGTTTGCAAAGCCGTATTCTGCGCGGAGACTGTTCCATTTCTGAGAGAGCCCTCTCTAGATCTGAAAGGCTAGTTTCAGGTCTCAAAGTTGGTTGAAAAGGTTACCTTTGTCGTCTATTTATCATCCCAATAGATTTATAGAGTGCTAACATTCTGGTGCTGTTCCCAGGGACGAATTTGAAAATTTTCCCTGGGAAGAACGACATTGTTTTAGTTCCAAGGTCTGAGAGCAGTAGACACTTAGGCACGTATTGACTATATTTATTCTCTGGCGACTCCACACATCAGAAAATTAGTTGAAGGTGATTCCACTAGAAGATGAATCCAGAGATAAAGTTTTCATGGCGACTCCAATCAAGCTTCAAATGTGATTCAAAGACTCCATTGGAGAATGAGACCTGTTGACAGAGATATGGAAGAGCAGTATGGAAAAATAAGTTACTTGAGCTTAAGTTTAGTTCAAGAAGTAATTTTCTGTTTTATCAATATATTCTTGTCCTTTCCTGAGTTTTTCAAAAGAATATTTCTTCACTTACCGCGTTCAAATGAATCCCGAAGATCTACCCTTTTATATCCGTCATTGCAAACTGTAGGTATACCTCCTTCTTTTATAGACGATATTCACCAAGATCCTTCCTTTGAACCATATGATGTTCATGATCATTCTTGTGAGATTAATGAAACCAAAGCTGAGCTTGTACCTTTTGTTCTTAATCCTGTACCCTCCAAGATTCAAGAAATATACAGTCCTCTTAAATTTCCTTCCATCCTTCATGAATTTCCTCTGAAACATTATAAGTACCTTCCTAAGTTCAATGGAGAGCTCAATGGACATTCAACTGAAAAACATATTCAAATATTTGAGCATTTTATAGATATTTTTGAGATTGAACATGATGATGTGTCTATGAGGGCCTTTTCTCAGTCCTTACAAGGAGATGCCAAAGCATGTTTCAAACATTTGCATCCTCAGTTGATTAGCTCATGGGATGAATTGAGGGAATCTACTCCTTTCATATTTTTATGCCATGAGAAGAGTGAAAGATGGAATCTACTCAAATTTCAGTAGGAGGTTTGCTAGTCTTTATTATAAATTGCCTAAAGAAGTCCAACCTCCTGAAACTGCTGCCATGCTCCATTATGTAACAACCTTTCAATCAGACCTATGTTTTCTTCTGATGGAGAGGAAGTCTATGTCTTTGCAATAGATGTTCAACAATGATAAGGAAGTTGTAGACAACATTGAAGCATGTAAGGAGCTTAAAAATCAGATTTTTGATGAGAAATTGAAAGCTGAGGAACTAGAGACTGTGCTTAATATGCAGGAGGTTGATTGTGTCATAAGTTTTCCTGAAGGATGTCATGAGGATGTGTTTGAAAATAATGATGATCATATTGAAGAACAAGCCTCCCAAATTGATTTGATATTGATTTAAATTTAGATCCATGCCACCATGAGCTAGAAACCAACTGTTTTATGTATGAATTTGTGGATGGCCATGAATGTGAATTTGCAGATCAACTTGCAGAAGAACAAGTTGCTGCCTCAATTTTCATGTTTGATGACATTACAAAGGTTTTTGGTGAACCTAGGTATGACAGGTACAATTATTCTTATGAGTTTGACTCTTCAGAACAAGCAGTTTCACTTTTCGTATCTAAAAATGATTGTTTTCAACAACCCAAAGAAATTGGCAAATGTGCATATGACAACAGTGAAGAAAATGAAGAAATTTTTGAATTAGAGGAAATAAATTTGCCATTGTGTTTTGCATCTTTCAAATTGTTGAAGAAAAATATTTATAATGTTTCAAATCAGAAATCCTCCAGGCATGATGTTGAATGTGAAGAAAGCCATGGACTTGCCAATAAAAGTTATCTTCCATTATGCTTTTCTTCCTTTGAATTGTTAAAAGAAAATCATGAGATAACAGAGGAAGGAATGAAGTATGATTGCATTCACAGTGACGTTGTTCTACATGAGAAAAGTGTTATCAGTGAAGAGGACCAAAAACGTTCTCATACCTTTAATGACCCTATTGTTGATTACATGGAAGGGTATTTCAGTTCAGATTTGCAGCATGTGATAAATTATCAGTTTGGAAATAAATATGATGGTCAATCAACGTCAGTGTTAGATATGGATTGTTTGCCACTAGGGGTTTTATTTCAGCCAACACTGTCTTTTGATTCAAAAGATTGTTATTTCTAGGAGTCTCAACATATTTTTCAGCCTTTTTGTGGTAATCAACAAGTTGAATTACATGAAAACAAGGATGCAGTGGAAGGGGTGAAACATGATTTCTGTTTTATGTATGTTCTGGAGGATCCATTTGCAATTTTGTTGGAGGCAACAAATAGTCCCAATGTTTTTGATTTTTTGAGATTTGAATTTATAGATAAAATTTTGAATGGGTTATCAGTAAACCAGCTTTGGAGCAAGCATGTGCAAAGAAATAAAAAAAGTGGATAAAGTGCTTGCATGGTTGCATTGGAATTTTGATTTCACTTGATTGACATCCTTTTCAGTAGTTAGGGTGGGTAGGAGTGAGAATAAGCTCAGTACTACGCGCATTTCTTTTAGCAATTTGCAGTTTTCATTTTGAGCTTAGTTTCAGATTTCAGTTTGGAGCATATACAGTTTTGGGTTTTCAGCGGATGTAGGTTACAAGTTACAATTGGAAAGTTTATTTTGGTAGAATCCCAATGGATTGGCACCTTGTCTAATGTTCTTTGCTACCTCACAGGGAGGTTAGCATCCCCGACGTTGGAGCCAGCTGTTAGCACCATGATTTTCATAGCTGAGGTTATAGGTTTGTCAACAATTTGAAAAGTCATGCATGTTATCACCCATATTGTTTTTATGATTGGAAACATCTAACATCTCCAAGGGTCATTTTCAAAAGGAATCTTATCATTTATTTTTTCCATTTCCATTTGCAACTACGTGTTGCAAAATTCACTAAGCATCGCACAAAGAATGGTGTCGCGCATAGGATGTTGTCGTGTAGTGGATTCTGTCATGAAGAGGATGTTGTCGCATGGTGGATTTCATTTCACATAGGATTTTTTCACGTAATGGATTCTGTCGTGCATAGGATGTTGTCACGCAATGGATTTTTCCAGCACACAGGCTACAAGTCGCACTGCGCAAATTATTGGTTTAGTGGTCAACTTCAAGATCGATTTCTGACCAACTGGAGAGGAATTTTGAAAGTCTCTGAGAGGTTTTTATCTAGGACAAACCAAATAATAAAAAAATATCTCATATTTGAAAAATGTGTCACGGATTGGGAGATTCGAACGAATATTTGAGCCATATTTTTCAGTTTTCGTGATTTCCTTTCCGAGACATGTTTTTGCGACACGTATTCCGGCTAGCTGGAGATGAATTTAAAGAAACCGAGAGAGGTTGTTCTTTATAGAGATATTAAATACAAAAACCTCTATTAGTTTATAAAAATAGTTTTTTATCAGTGATATACGATGTCATATTTAATGCTTATTTTAATAGTTTGTTGCGCATTCTATTGCGTTTTTGCTGTAGGTTACTATTGCGTAGAAGACTTGTTGTGCAGGGATGACAGAGTGTATAGAAGTGAAAATGATGGCTCATCACAACCATATGGTCAAATTTGGATCATGATCAATGAATGTAAATAATATTTTAGTTAAGATTATGATTTGGCAAAGTCGGGTTTTCTATTTTTAGTGAATCCGTTGAAGTTATTGTTCTCTTTCAAAGAAAATGGATCCATGATTCTAGGAGAGAGTAGATCGACCCTAACATACAAGAGTGACATTAGATTTCTATATAAGGGGATCATTTTTATGTAAACAAGGTTGGTTGGCAATTTTGAGAAACAAATGCTATTATATGTAGTCTGAGTTTTGACTGAAATTTAATGCAAAGGGCCTGTAATTTGATGAAAAGATTCTAGTTGTGATAGTCAGATGTATTGTGTCTATTTATCTGTGTATGAGTTTCATGTTATCTCTTATTTAATATCTCATATCATCTATATTAGAATGAATTTTAAAACCCACATATTTGTTGTACTACGCCCCTTGTTCGCGCCACTTAGACAAAACATTTTCCTCTCAAGCTGACTCTGAATTCATCCACAGTGGCGCTCTTGAGTTGCGTCCTGTGTTTTTCTCCCGCCACACTTTACGATTTACACTGAAGGTTGTTTCTCACCTAGCCTTTTCCTCTTGAATCCAGTCACTGAGTCATTTGTTCTGTCTCTTCCTCAGATCGACTTCATAGACCAAGTTTTACTTTTTTGTACAATATAACCAGAAACATTTTATCATCAGGGTTAAATCTAGCCATTGTTTGCAAAGTCGTATTCTACGCGGAGACCATGCCATTTTTAGAGACCCCTCTCTATATATGAAAGGCTAGTTTTGGGTCTCAAAGTTGGTTGAAAAGGTTACCTTCATCGTCTATTTATCAACCCAATAGATTTATGGAGTGCTAACACCTTCTGCATTAAACTTCTTCTCAAAGAACCATTTTCTACCAACATATTTTCTTCCATCTGGAAACTCAACTATATCCCATGCCTCATTTTTAATCCAAGGCATCCATTTCTTCAACCATGACCTTATTCCATAGTTTAGTATCCTCTGAATTCATTGCTTACCTGATAGTTCTAGGATTATAATCAGTAATAGATAAAGAAAAAATGGAACGAAAATAAGGTGGACTATACCTTTCTGGTTGCCTTCTTTCTCTCATTGATCTCCTCAATACTAGGGTATGAGGTTCTTCTTATTCTTTTGCTTCATCTTCTTCAGATGATTTAGATTTTGCATCATCCAACTCAAGATCTATTTTCTCAGGTTCTTCTTTCCTTGGTAGGAATTCTTGTTTGGAAACATCTTTTACCTCTCTAAAAACAACATCCCGACTGTAAACAGTATTCTTAGTTTCTGGGTTCCAAATATTATAACCTTTCACACCATCTTTATAACCAATAAAGATACACTTTTTAGATTTATTATCCATCTTACTCCTATTTTCCTTTGGAACATGTACATAAGCATCCAAACCAAACACTCTAAGATGTTCAAGAGAGGGTTTCTTTCCAATCCATACGTCGTGTGAAGTTTTATCATCCAACGCTGATGAGGGTGATCGATTGACCAGGTAACATGCTATACCCACTGCCTCTGCCCAAAATTTGTGTCCTAACTCGACACCACTGAGCATTCTCCTTTATTTTTCCATCAGTGTCTTGTTCATCCTTTCTGCAACTCCATTTTGTTGGGGATTGTATGGAGTATTTTTCTACCTTTCTATACCACATTTCTTACAGAATTTTTTGAATGCATTTCCAAAGAATTATCCACCATTATCTGTTCTCAATACCTTTATTTTATTCTCTCTCCGATTTTCTACCAGAGCTTTAAACTCTTTAAATTTATTAAATACCTCATATTTCTTTCTAAGAAAATAAATCCATGTGTTCCTTGAGAAATCATGTATGAATGAAACATAATACACAAATTTACCTAGTGATGGAACATGCACAGGTCCAAAGACATCGTTGTGTATCAACTCTAAGATCCCCTTTTCTCTTGTAGCACCGGATGGAAATCTTACTCGATTTTGTTTTCCATATATGCAATGTTCACAGAACTCAAAATCCAGAGTGCAATTAGACATACCTTCAACCATACCTGTACCGTGTAGTGTTTGAAGGCCCTTTATATGCCCTAGTCTTTCATGCCACAACATGGTCTTCTTTCCAGGGACAATATTGGTCTTGTATTCTTTATTTGTCTGTTGAGGGACAACATAAATGTTACACCCATTAGTATAAGTGCTTCCCAACAACTTGTACAGAGTTCCACACCGAAATCCCCTCATCAACACCATTTCTCCTCGTACCATATTGCAAGTGTCCTTTCCAAATATAGTATCCACTCCTGCATCATCCAACTTTCTTACAGATATTAGGCTCCTGGCTGTAAATTCTAACCTTGTACAATATCTACTACAAACATATATTCAGAAAAAGAACAGAAAAGATACAATGACAAATACAAACATTACACAAAGATTTTTCCCTTGGAAACCCAAACCGGGAAAACCAAACCGGGAAAACCAACATATTCTATATTATTCATCGTGTTACAATGTTTACAATACAAAATACATATAGGAGCTAGAGACATCCAAAAACCTAACCCAATGACCTGGATTAGTCCAAAACCCTAATTCCTTAACCGGAAATAGGAAACCATCGACAAAAACTATGTGTCGAAAAACCACCTAAATACATGACACGTTTCCTGAGGTAGGTGTCACATTTCCCAAGGTAGGTTTCACCACCCGGAGTCGAACGTTGTGCGTAACTAGGGGGGGCATACCTGCCCCCCCCTGGGACCCCCCTAGGAAGCACTCGACACACATGACACAAACAACACTACTAGGGAGGGATCATCAGACGCAGTTGTTGAATATGACGAACCCACACACACACATGCAAAGAATATAACACATACTGAACATAATGAATATCTATAATCATTTTCTTATTAATTTTTAAACAATCATCTGTCAAATTATTAACTTTCAAATAGTCCTCTATTAAATTATTAATAATTTCCAATGATTAACTAACTAATTTCATCCTTTAAATCATTGCATCAACACTCTTTCCATTATTATTGTAGCTTTATTCATCTTTGATGATGGGTGGAGTGTCCACTCAAAACATAAGATGTTTCATCAACTCTCACACAATTTGTTTCCTAAAAGTTTAAGCAACATTATAACTAACTATGTAAACCTTCATACTTAGATACTAACTATCACGTCTAACCTAACACACTCCATCCATTTACTACCCAACTAACCTACCTAATCCCCAACCCACCTAACCTACCTAACCCACCTAACCCACTAACCTACCTAACTTATCTAACCCACAAGCCTACCTAACTTACTTATTAACTTGTTAATCAACCCAACCTACTAACCCACCTAGAAATATACTATGCCAAAAGCTACTAAATGCTAACCCACCTAACCTACCTAATCCACTATCCCACCTAAACTACATAATCTACCACACTAACCTACCTAATTTACATAACTCACAAACCTAGCAACTTGCTAACCTACATGACCTATCTAAACTAACCTAATAACCCACCTAACCTATAACCTAAACCATAAACCTAACCTACTAATCCTACTAACCCAATCCACCTATCATATCTAACCTCCCTACCACATTCACCTACTATGGTACATGCTGCTGGAAGCTAACCCACTTAACCTAACCCTATCTAGCATACATAACCTACCTAACCTACCCCATTGATTCACCTTATCTACAAAACCTACCCCACTAACTCACCTAACCTACTTAACCCATTAAGATGCAAGTAAGATGCTATTGAGATATAGTTTGATATGTTAGAAGGACATCCAAATAGGACATACACAAATAAGGATGTTGATTAGAAACAAAGTTTAAAAAAAAGATGCATGATGATGCAAAAAAAAAAACATTACAAGGCGACACAAAAAGACCCTCATGAACCCTTTTCCTTGATTTCAACATAGAAGGATGCATATTTAAGAGACAAAGTGACTTTATTGTACTAGTGATTGAGAGTCTGTTTCAATGAATACTCATTATCAATAATCAAATATGAAAAAATGATTTTAAATTCAATTTGAAAAATATATACTTATTCAACACTTTCACAATAAAAATTAAAAAAATTATACTTCAATATGAATAAAATAAAATATGTGATTCTTTGAAATATATCCCATCAATCTCTTTTCAAATATGTGCTTGATACAAAGGAAAAGGCCACTGGGTTTCTTAAAAATTTATCCCATCGAGCACTTTCAATGATGTGTCCTGTTACCCCCCTGGTAGCCTAGGGGTAACTAGAGGAGATCATGTCTCATGTACCACTACGAAGACAATGATGATGATGATGATGATGATGATGATGGTTAGTGTTCTCCACAGATAGTAGCTCCTCATATGCCTCCCCCTCATACAACTCATCTCATTGTATTTGATCAACATAGTTCATCCGATGATGGTGGTACAACACACATGAGGTACAATAGTAATTATTTCATGTAAAGTGTCACATTTAATGCATTAGGAATTAAGGTGAGGATCATGGGTTGAAGTCAGATAACGAATTGTGAGCTTGGAAGTTATTATTTTTCCTTGTTTCACCTTGGTGGCCATCATTTGTGTCCTAGTCTAGTGTTGTCATTCTTGGGGAACATGGGTACTAATAGGAGGCTTTGATAGGGGTAATGTACAACTCCCTTTCACACTTAACACTTTCCATCCTCAGGCCTTCCGTAATGTACCAAAATTCGGGTAGTGGTTGTTACATGTACACCAAAAAGGCCTATGGTTCATTGTCCTATGAGAAGAAGGGATATAATGTCAAGGTTGATGCATCTACTAAAAAAAATGAATTAAAAAAAGAGAGCATGTTATAAAATAAATAAGAAATTATGGGATAATAAATGACAAAGTAAAAATCCAAAGGTCATCTTGAGCTCCGCGTCCTCGCTATGAGGTGATAAACCCTAGTCCTAATGTACTGAATGCATATCAATTAAAAGGACTTAATCCTAGTAAGAAAAAAACAAATTCTTGAAACTTGAAAAGGGTACTTGCAAAATCAATAAAATAATATCAAAAGGAATGAAAGGGGTTTGGAATACACATATTTCCAAGGAAAGGGTATCTCAAGCAACAAGTGCTCCCTCTACAAAGGTGCTCATGGAGATGGATGAAGCATGGTACCTTGCATGTTAATGAATCTGTCACCATGAATTAAACCCCATACTGCTTCATTCACTATACTTACACTTTGATGTGTTTTCTGGGAAATATCCCTCTACCTAGGTACTAACACACCTAGTAGGGTCTCTTAATGGTCATCCCATACCTAAACTTGGAAAATTTCATAAAGTCTTGAGCTAATGTGAAGTTTGAATAAGATACCTAATGTGAATTGCTTATGTGGTTTTTGTATTAAGTGATGGATTACTTTGTATGATTATAATGGCTATGGTATCTTGTAGTTGTTGGTTTTACCTGATTATGTGGGCCTTGTTTGGTCATGATGCACCTTGACATGGTCTTTTGGAGGATGCTTTCACTATGCCACCCATGACGATATGCACTTTTTCAGAGGACGTTTCACACTTGATGCAGAGAGTTGGGTCCTTTAATGACTTGGCATGCCTTGAGGAACATTTCCACACCTCTAGGGCCTCATATGTTGGAAAAATGAGCTCATGTATTACAGATATGGTTAAATGTACTATTATATGGGAAGGAAGCCCACACCTTGGACAATGCACCCCGAAGCATGTTAGGATTTGATTTGAGTACGTTGCACTTGGAGATGATTGGAAACCCCTTGGAGAGTTGAAAAACCCTTCTTTCACCTTGGATGTTGGCATTTTCCACCTTGGACGATGATCATATTGATGATGATGTCGTGCACTATGATGATTTGATGAGGGTGGGGTCTACCTACCATTAGGGAATCCATTTTGATGATGAGTTGGGGTCCTTTGACAATTAGATGTGACCTTTGATGAGGAGGTATGATTTTTCACCATGCTTTGAACCTTTTGATGATGAGACGTATCCCTTGGAGGCCCTTGCACCCTTCTAGAGCATGGCATCATCCTCATTGTAGCATCCTACACTCACACATGTCACTTTTGAGGGAATTTTTTGGTGTATTAGCATGTTTTATTTACGTTTGAGGCTATTTTTGTGGTCAACCATGACCTATCCAACTTGTATCATGGATATTTTTTGTTTTTAGGGGATTTGAGGGTTTCTAGTGCTAGAGTTGCCTCATATAAGAAGGCTAACACTACCTCATTGTTAAATCATAACTCACACTTTTGGAGAATCACTTCTATATCTCTCTTCTCTTCTTTTTCACTATGGAGTACTTATGTGCACCTTTGGAAGATTGATCTAGTGGATGCTTTTCTTGTTTTGGTGGATGTTTCATGAAACTAAGGTTTTTACATGTATAGAAACTTGGTCTACTAAGTGGTATTTTCCAAGTATTTGTGTTTTGTTCATGGTATTTAAGTAAATAAACTATCAAAGTGGTGATAAGTTGCATGCTATCTTGTTTCCTTGGACAATTTTTGCTAGAAACCATAGGGAAGGATTGTAATTGGTCATCCCCTTCCCTTCCTTTATCCATCTTAATTTTGTTGAAGAGTACAAGGTCAAGATTAGTGATTGTGAGTGGACATCCCCCTAACCTTGTCTTTGTGGTTGGAATATAGGGTTTATGAGCAAAAAAACTCTAGGGTTTGACCTATATCCACTTAATCTTATGGTAGACACTCTACAAGAAGTAGCACAACACCTAGGGTTTATGAGTGGATAAACTCTAGGGTTTATTTTCCTAGAAGGTTTGACCTAGGCTTTTCATTGGATAATCCCAGGGTTTGATCTTCGAGTATTCCTTTTATTTTAGCATCCTTTCAGGTTATTTCATTAACTCCATATTCCTAAAGAATTAAATAAGGCACTAATATTTCTATTATTACAAGTGATTACAAGTATTAGTTTAGCTCCTCTTCCCCAAACGAATTGGTGTTAGCTTAGGGTTTGCATTGTATTTGAATTTTTCATCATTTCTAGCCTAACGTCTTGCATCATAGCTTAGATTGTCATCTAGCATCATCATTTCATAATTTCATCATTTATTTCATTGCTTGTCATATTGCACCTACTTGTCATAGTTTAATTCTCTTTCTTGCAAGTAATCATTAGTCTAGGATTTGGTAGTCTTTGCTTCACATTTGGTAATATATTACATTTCATTTTAACTATTTTAAGATTGATTTACTATTGTTGTTGTAAATTTTCTATTGTTGAATTATATTATCTCTTGTTCCAAGTTTTATTGCAACAACCTTTTTTCTCTTTGATATTTAGTGGATCAACCCTTTTTTTTATCTTTTTTTATTAGTTATTGTTTCATGGAATTTTATTTACTTTTCAATAGACATCATTGATTGTCATATCCCTCACACATGCACAGTCACTTTGCCTTGTCTAAATTACCTTAACCTTTCCCATAACATTGACCTAACTAAATCAATCATCCAAGATAGGGTGTCATAGACTTGCCTTAGCTTGCTATAGGATCCCTTGAGGTTGCTAAGAAATCCTCCCTTGTGCTGGATCTTCTATCCTTCATTTAAATGAGGTAAGTACTTTCTTAGGTGACATTGAAAATTACTTCCATATGTTACACTAGTTCATCATTTTGTGAAGGCTTTGCAAAAGTGCTAGATTTTGTGATAACATGCCCCATGCAAAGACTAAGGCTATTGAGGTTTTTCCAAAATACCACCCAACTTTGAAAACAATCAAACAAAGGCCACATGACTTTAAATTAGAATTCAATAATTTTGAAATTTAAGGAAAAGGGATTTGGGCCTTATTCAAAGAACATTTCGAACTTAAATAAAAAGGTCTTTGGGGCATATTCACAAAACACTTCGAACTTAAACAAAAAGGCCCAAAATCACATAAAAGGGCCTATAGGATTTGAATACCATTCGAAGGATCCCTAATCCATGTTGGCATTTGTCCTACAACCATTCCAACATGTATGAAGGACTGGAATTGAGCATGGCCATAACCACTCAGGGCCAAATACATAACATAACATTGCAATTCCATCTAGCATAACTTGAAACTAAAATATCTCTAAGGAAAATTGAATACATATGCAATCATCTACTTCATGCAATAAATATAAGAATGCATACATAACATAACCATGAATTCCATTCCTAAATTCATACAAAATCAACATACAAGATTAACAAAAAAGTATAACTTGAACTCATAATAGAGAGGGAACACTTGTCCTTTAAATTGAATGGCCCAAGGAAACTAGTTGCTTGTGAGCAATTTTCAACCTAATTGTAGGAACATACTATGGATGCCACCCCCATTATGGGCTATGATCCCACCAAGGAAAATGAAACTGGTCAAGGACTCTCACCTGCCACTCACCCAACACTTTTTCTCTCAATCTCAACCAATAGTTCACCATATAACTCTCTAGGAAATCCTTCAACTACACCACACAACACATGAAATATATTTCCTTTATCTACTCAATAGTGCCTTAGGAATATTCTTCCCTCCAGTGCTCTTCACCATGTATAAAAGGAATGCAATCTACTGTCTACCTTTACAAACAACCCAACATAGTTATATCTTGGCTCTTGATCACTCAATAAGAGACAATCTACAGGGAAATGGGGATGGTTTCCTATCAATGTTAGAACCACAAGATTTGCCACTTCATCACACCTATGGATATTCTAGGGATAGTCATTTGATAGTAAAAAATAGACTAGGAGTTCAACTGAGGAGTCGACTAGGAGACCAACTGGATGGTCAAATAAGCATTAGATTAGTTAAGGAGTTAGAATAGAATATTCAATTAGTGCATAGAACAAGGAAACAATTAAGGAGTTTGTTATGTTTCCTAACCGATCTATGTGGAAGTCATCTTCCTCACTTCAAGGGAGTTGTTTACATCTTAGTGATATATAAGATGGCCCTATGGGTTTATCTATGACATGGTGACCAATATATTGTGTATGTGTTATGTATGTAAATATTTCGGTTTCTTACACTTCTTTGTATGTTGAGATATGATTGATTGTGCTTAAGTATTGTAACAATGTCATTAGACACCACCTCTCTCTTGGAATACTATCTATCTGATATTTTTTTGTAAGGTCTAGTCAGCCCTACAGACTAGAACTTCTAGTCGACCAAACAAGTCGGCTGCATAAGTCAAGTATAGGAATCGATCAAATAAACAGTTAGAGTTGACCTACCAAAGAAACTAATAAGTTGTAATTGATAGGTAACTGTAAGTATAAGTATATATATGTGACTATGTTTAACACCCCTGTTTCCCCGAGTCTATAATTATAAGTGTTATCATGGAAAAACAATAAGCCTACCCATGGGTGATCAAGTATAAACAATAAGCCTACCCTCAACTTATCAAGTCCCAAAATCACGACCTTTCGCGTATTACATAGCCCTCGAAATGGTCGACCCAATGTGAGTTGGAGCATGGAGTACAATGTCCCATTATATGGCACCACTTGTCCATCATGAATTGCTTAAGTGATTTCGTTCAATGTAATGTTGGTTCACCAAACCATCGACCCACCGGGAGGGCCGATTTAACCTCATTCCTTGACAACCAATCCGATGTGCATTGGCACCCTGCATGCGTGGCCCTATTGTGTTCCATAGTTCGTCATTCCATGGAATCGTGACACATAGTCACCAGGCACTAGATGCTAAACCCTCTATATTCTCCTGACATCAAAACTCTCTGACAGTCCAGGGTCAGATTGAACCTTTTAACTTAGATCGATGGTGGGGGTTGTCTTCAGATCCAATGGTTCCTTTTCATCACATATGTTCCCAAACTTAATCCCTTGTGGGGCATATACTGACACTTGAACCTCCATGTAAAATATTGTGGCTAAACATATCATCGCCAAATCCATGACCTACCCATTAGGGCGTAGACATTTGTCATTGGTCATGGTGTGACACGTGGCCACCGAGACATTAGGCACCCAAATTCCCAACACATCTAGATAACAAAACTCCCTGGTGGTCTGGAGGTCGATTGACTCCCATTAAATCATCAAAGAATCCCCTACTACCACGTGGTATGACACATAGTGAGACACGTGGCATGATGGGTAGCATGACGCATGGAATTAGTACTGCTTGACACATGGAATTTGTTTTCCCCACAAATCCCTATCCAATTCGGCCAAATCCACGTGACACATGGCATCACCATGGGGTGACACGTGGCCTTCCTTTGTCATGACATGTGAACCATTTTTCACATGCCACATCACCACTAGGTGCCCGATGTCGAACCTTACCTGTGGTGTTAACTTGGAAATCTCCTAGTGCCAGGGATTACGAGATGATTAGTTAATACAAATCCCATAGTTATGAGATCGCTAATTAGGTTTAACATGGGTTACGACCCCGTGATATCTACGACTGATAATACTTGCGAGAGAATATAATGGCTACCATAGTTTCGTCCACCTCCTCTGATGTTACTCGACTCTTGAGAATGGATGGTCGATATTAGATCCCAAATTGAAGGATTGACGGTCCAGATATCCTTCTGGAGTACCTACGTTGGATCTCTTCCACTCCCCATAATTCCAATACTCCAAAAATGCTATCTCTGATGAATGGTTGAGATATCTCCAGCTCTTATATTGACGACGAACGTTTAAGGATCAATCTCATCCAACGGACCCACTCTCAATTCACTGGTAAATCGTCTATTGCTATGTGTAAACTCTGTGACACCTATACTGCCACTCTGGCATTCTACGTAAATGTGAAATCATATCACGTGCAATGGACTCAGATCAACGTCCATGATTAACTCTCTATGCAAAGATCAATGGTTACAATTTATACCAAGGAAAACATAGGTTTCTATAGTTTAATCAGTCTGATTCTGGACTTTAATGAAACTGGGTTCTACTCTAAGGATTTCCAAAGGTTCTTAGGGCCATCCAGAGTCAGTAAACCTTCCCAAACTCACTAATACTTCTCTCATTATTGTGTAAAGGTGAATTTACGCCCAACGCACTGTCTGTACCTGGTTGAGGCCTTTCCAGCCCAAAATACCAAATTTTACTCACTTATGGTTTCCAATAGATAAACTACGCTAGTGAAAAAATATGGGTAACTAATTCACTTTATATATATATATATATATATATATATATATATATANNGGAAATGTATACAAAACATTTAATTTACAGTTTTTGGGTATTACATCTACAACACTACAATGCCAGACAAGTCTAATAGCTAAAATGATTAGAATAATTATAGTTGTAAAAACTCATGGAAAAATTACTTGATTATAGCTCCTGAACAATTCTAATAGATTTTGCTGAAGAAAGTTAAGAATACCAATTATTCATGACAATAACTCATAATAATTGCATAGTAATACCCAACACATGATTTCATACATTCTCATTCAACAGTAAATTAAACAAGCACATAGTTAACATTTATTTGGTATAAATGAGCCACCAACTGCATGCAGACCTATGAATTTTCTCCCAGCCTTAGAATATGCTGCCCGCAAACTGAAATCCGTTCACCCACAAGATGGGGATTAAACTCCACTTGGGAAAGGAAATCCTATCCCAGAATGTCTCTCAGCATAAAAAATATTTCAATTCAGGTGCCAAGTTCAACAACCAGTCTATAGACTCTAATTTCCCCACATGCTCTTCCCACTCAGGAAGTGTGCCCCCAATGGCTTCCCCATTTTCCTCCCAATCTTTAACAACAAGCCAGAGAAGAATATTCAAAGTTCTGTAGCTACAACTTGGAACCTATGGGAATCAAATTCCCTGCAATTATCTCACCTAGAGAGAATGCACACATGCTTGACAACCCACCTCTTCAGCTTAACTCCCATCATATCCCCCTTAATCATTCTTTAATAAAATGGAAAATATAGAAGCAACACTTACAACAACAGGAATATGGTACCAAACATAGAGAGCATAATAGTCCCCTCGAATGGATGGATCAAATGAGAGTGCCACTTTGTTTTACTATTTTGTTTGCATTCTTATGGAGTGCCACTTTTCACCCCTTGAAATCACCCTTTCACACACTTGGTGATTCATTCCCCCCCTTGGGAACTTAGGAAAAAATCATGCTTATTCCTTTTGGCTTTGTTGGATTTTTTTTTATTAATATTTCCTTGGTTTAGCTTTCTTCCTATAACTTTAGATCCCTTTTCCCATATAGCGGAGTTTATCCCCCCCAGCTCTTCTTGTCAGGATGGTTTGCATGCATTTTTGTTTTTTCCATTAATTTCAAAATGAAAATACATAATACAAAACAGGTTCATTGGCCAAAATAAGTTCATGGCTCACCAACCTATGCACATATATGTAATTACATTTCAATTGGGGTTCGCCCTAAGGGTATTACATCAAAGTTCGTCGTTCAATAAATAAGGTATTGGATACATTGGTGAGGCTTGATGCAAAGAATATGAAAATACCAATCCCAACAAGAGCGTTGAAGAAAGAGGAAGCTCCACTCAGCCAATAAATAAAGTTGAAGAGATATGTTCCAGGTTGTTGGAAAAATAAGAATGAAGAGATGACTAAGATTTATGCATAAATTCTCAAAGGAAGATCATGGTCAGCTAGAGTCAAATAAGAATGAATGGAGAAGAGGTGTATCTCCAAGAAGACCTTCTACCTATAGGTATCAAAGAATCTTCAATCATTATGAAGTAAACAATAGAAGAGAATATCATAATCATCTAAGACAAGAATTGAGAAGGACTACATCACAAAGAGGATCATTTGCTTCCAGGTATCAAAGTTTCTTTTCTGGTTACTATTTTACTTGTAATAACTTTCAACATAGTTGTATATTGTAGAGTGTACAAAAGAAATATTCAAGCAAGAGATGTGTATGTGCCACCCTAAAATATTGAATGTTATAAATGCCACAACTATGGACACATATCTCTTGACTGTAGAAGCATGATGAAGCCTTCCATGAAGGAAAACACTGATATCAGGTACAAGAAGGTTTGGATAAGAAAACAATAAGATAAAGTAAGTGAATAACTCGCAGAGATCATACTCATAGGATTTACATAGGTGAGAAATCATGACAAATCTACAAGCAAAGAGGAAGATGTCAACATTCAAAAGGATGATCATGCAACATAGTAGGTTTATACATTGTTCTAAGCCATCCATCTTGGAGACTCCTAGTAAATCTGAATTTTAAAGAGGGGGAGTCTAACCATCAACTATTACAGATTGAAGAACAATCTTTCTGGCAGTGTGAAGTGTTTGCAGATTTTGGGAAGGCAGATTATGAATGGTTTGATGGAAGAGGTATAGAATGTCTCATGACAGATTGGTTGATTAAGAAGTAGTTTTCATAACACATCCCCATGCAGGTATGAAGTGGCCAGCTAACAGTTACAAAGAATATCGTTGGCAAACTTTTGAGGCAGAGATTCATGATCGTATAAAGTATTTCAAACATGTATTCAAGTAGGGATATAATCATTGTAGATTCGAGAATGTGTACTTGTTGTAGATTTATAGAGTTTAATAAGAAGAATATGTGGTGATATTTTGCAGTAGATTTGAAGAATCTCTCAAAACAATAAAGTAATATATGGGTCAACATTATGTGCAATAAAGTCATGGACAATTTTGGTGACATATGGACATAGATGAATTCATGAGATATTTGGAAGGTCTAGAAGACAATACTTAACATGAACCAACAAAGATACATGATAGTGGATGAAAGCGTGAGCTCAAGAGGAATTGCAGAAAGAATCATTGACATTATCATCAAGAGGTATGTTCAGAAAATCATATGACTCATAAAAGAATCATATCGATAGGTGGAACCTGTTGGAAGATTGGTTGTTGTCATTGATGTCAACCCTAGTCATGGGTTTTGGACCACAAGATTGATGAAGTTATTTGGACATGAAGGAAAATGCACATGCAGATACAACAC
>JZKD02S1775720.1:0-20863 GCA_000966675.3 Picea glauca
GGCTATGACTAGATACCTAATGTATAAGAACAAGTTAAACAACATGGAAGACAAGAGGCTACCTAAAATTGCTTCAAAATCAAGTCATAACCACCATCGACTCAAGTGAGGATGGGATAAAGATGCCCGGTCTTGGCTAAACTATTGGGGAATCAAGGAAGAAACCATTTTGCAGAATAAAGATACTATTAAAAAGAACGTTAAATCAAAATTTAAGGAAAAAATGTGGTGTGATAAAGAGATAGAGGAAAAAAAATTAAGGTATTATAAAGATGTAATCAACCCTAATCTAGAAGATCAAAATTATCTATCTGTTTTGCCAAGTATAAAGAAAAAAAAAGCATTGCTAAGATAAGAACAAATTCTCACGAACTCCATACTGAAACTGAGCGTTGGTCAATTCCTAAAACGCCATGGGATGAAAGAGTGTGTCACCTTTCTGACACTAAGAAGGTTGAAGATGAAAAACACTTTCTCTTAGATTGTCCAGCCTATACCCATATTACATCTCATTTTCAAAATATTTATCACACTACCAACCTTCCTAACCTCTTAACTCAAGAAAAGTATGGTGATTTTGGAAAGCTTCTCTTAATGTTTTTGGTCTTAGCGGACGTTCATCATCATCATCATCATAATAAATATATTATGTTAAAAATTTTGATTAACTAAATAAAAAGATATATAAAAAAAAATTATTAATAAAAATTCAATTAATTAATATGATGATGATTATACCAATTGGAACGACAAACAATTTAGAAATATTGATTGAGAATGCTTGAAGTGAGAATTATTTTTTATGAATAATGATTATAAAACAACAATATTTATTATTTCTTATAAAGATAAAAATCAAATTATAAAAGCAATCTTTATTTTAATTGCAGATTTTGTGCATTCAATTGTCATGGAGTAAAGTGGACTAAAATCAACAATTGACTTTGCAATTCAACTGTCATGGAGTAAAGTGGACTAAAGTCAACCATTGACTTTGCTCCATATTCTTTAATGGACGGAATCTGCCTATATGTTTTCTTCAACCGAATACCTACACTAGCCTTTCTTAAAAAAAAAAAAAAAACCATAAAAAAAAATAATAGGATTTGAACTTTAGATTTTAAAAATAAATCTAAAAGTAAATGGAATTTTTTTCAAACATATTTAAATTAAATTTTACAATATATAAAAAAGTTGGTTTTATAATAAAATATTGTTTTGTTTTATTTAAATTATATTAAAAATAATATTACAAAATTGAAAAGTTTTACAAAATATCTATTAAAAATAAAAACAAAAAAATTATAAAATAGAAACAAACAAAAATTATTTCTCTATAATAATGATAATTTATTTGAATTTTAATGTCAAAATTAAAAATAAAAATAAAGAAAAAGTAAAACAAAAATTATCCCTTAAAAATTTATTTGAATCTTAATGTCTTTAGAAACAAAATTTCTCATTATTGATTTTGAAGTCATTGATGTATCATTTGTGATTATAACATTCAATGAGAAGCATGGAAAAAAGGTTTTACCAATGGCATAAGACATGTCCCTTGAGTTCTCACATCTCAATAAATCTCACCAATATAGATTTTAATATTTTTGAATATCAAAAATATAAATTACATAAAAATATTCAAAACTTCAATGGTAGCTACCTTCACTTGGAAACTTCATCAAGCTAGGTAAAAGTTTATGCACTCTTGTGTGGCTGCCTTATAGCAAAATAAGTAAGTGTTAAATAATTATTAGCCATTGGATACTCACTTGGTATTCATTAAGACAATGCTTTGGAAGTCCTCCCCTCTAGATGGTAAATTAGTGCTCATCATTGTTCGAGAAAAAAAGAGATAATTTTCTTTTCTAAAATCTCATTCTTACATGTCAAACAAGATTTAAGTGTTGAAGCAAATATTGAGATAAGAAAGCCAATGAGCTTAGCCAAGGAAATCATTTAAAAATGGGATGTGTGATCAAATTTTATCACCTAAGGTATGGATTGAGAGGCACGTTAATCACCATTAATTAATGCATGAATGAAATCCTCAAACATTATTTTTGTGGAATTGGGATAGCAACACCAAGGACATGCAATATCCTTCATCACATGTGTACCTATAATCTACCTATGATTATTGAATGCATTGAATGCAATAGTTTTGAACAATGTCAATTCTATGGGATAATGGGGAAGTTGTGGTTGGACCAATTGGGCGTAAATTCGATTGGAATTTAGGGGCATTTGACCACCTGGCTAGAGTTTCCTTTGCTTATGGGTTGTTTTCAAGTCATCTTATTTTAAACTAGAATGAGATTCATCGAAATGTTGTGGAGATTGGGTGTTGGGTGTTTGATGAACCTTTGAAGTTTTCTCTTTGTGAGGATATGTAGTTTAATTTTGGTCTCATTTTCTTAGTTAAACTACTCAGTGTGCTCATTTATAGGATTCACCTTCGTGATGAATTCAATAAGGAAAATTTGGGTTTCAACCTTTGTATTAATTCTGGGCTTCTATGGATAAATAGGTGGTTTAGCAATGCCTCCTCTACTTCATTGGACATGTTCTCCCACACAAGTTTGAGTATCCATTCAAGTTCAATTTGTAGGTCCACCAATCATGGATAATAGAGATGTTTTGGAATTCTGAATAACTCTGAGAAGGCATGATGACTTCATTCAATCCAATAGAAGCTCACTATTCTCAGTGACTTTCAAATTCCATAAAAACAAGCATCACTTTGTATCCCAACATGCAACTATAGTGAACTTATTGGTACAATAGAAGTAGACAATTGATATACTTGAAGTAGAATGCAATATGCTTCAAAATTTGTCTCTTAACCTCAACTAGGGCACTTTATCTACCACCTCAAACAACAAGGTTTTAGAAAATTTAGTTTAAGATAAGCTCAAGGAAGCTTCATTGTGCTCATTTATAGGATTCACCTTCGTGATGAATTCAATAAGGAAAATTTGGGTTTCAACCTCTATATTAATTCTGGGCTTCTATGGATAAATAGGTGGTTTAGCAATGCCTCCTCTACTTCATTGGACATGTTCTCCCACATAAGTTTGAGTATCCATTCAAGTTCAATTTGTAGGTCCACCAATCATGGATAATAGAGATGTTTTGGAATTTTGAATAATTCTGAGAAGGCATGATGACTTCATTCGGTCCAATAAAAGCTCACTATTCTCGGTGACTTCCAAAGTCCATAAGAACAAGCATCACTTTGTATCTCAGCATGCAACTATAATGAACTTATTGATACAATAGAAGTAGACAATTTTATTAATGAAAATGAAAAAAACAAAATATTATTTTTTAATTATTTAAATAATTGAGATAATTTATATTTATAATATTTTGGTGTGTCTCCAAAATGCACCAACTAATGCAATAGAACGAACTAACTAATAGGCGGTCAAGATCGTTGACCGCGATGCGATTACAAGTAGAGGATTATCAAAAATCTTTATAAGCTGATTTTGTTTTGCTTTTTTTTTACTATTTTTAATTTATAAGTAGAAACTATGTTAGATTGATAATGATATTTTTTTTAAACTAAATTTTGGATTTTTGATATATCAAATATTTTTAATTTATAAGTAGAAATTGTGTTAGAGTGATAATGATGTAGTCTAGGAGGAAGCAAATAGTCTCCATGTATTTAGTTAGACTATGTTTTTCTATGTTATTAGAATTGTTGATCATTTTGTGAAACATGCCACTAGTAGGACAACTTCGAACAGAACATCCAAAATGGTATCATGTATATTACATACTTAGCCCACTTGCAATTTTTTGATAATATAATATAATATTTACTTAGTCCACCTGCAACTTTTTGATAATATAATATAATATTTTTGTTTTGGTAAAAATAAAATAAAGAATGTTTTATAAATTATATGTGAATTTTATTACTAAATATAAAAAAAAATTATAAAAAAAATATCATTGTCTTTTTCTTTTGTTAATTAAAAAAAATGCAAAGTTTTACAAAATATCTAGTAAAAAAAAGTTTCTTGTAAGTGAATTATTTAAACTTTTTTTTATATTAAAAATTTAAATTTTTTTTATATTAAAAATAGTGTATTCAATATATATTTAAAAAAAAGTTTCTTGTAAGTGAATTATTTAAGCTTTTTTCCATATTAAAAATAGTGTATTCAATATATATTAAAAATAGAAAATTTAGTTTAAAAAATACATCATTATCAATCTAACACAATTTCTACTTATAAATTAAAAATATTTGATATATTAAAAATCCAAAATTTAGTTTAAAAAAAAATATCATTACCAATCTAACATAGTTTCTACTTATAAATTAAAAATAGTAAAAAAAAAGCAAAACAAAATCAGCTTATAAAGATTTTTGATAATCCTCTACTTGTAATCGCATCGCGGTCAACGATCTTGACCGCCTATTAGTTAGTTCGTTCTATTGCATTAGTTGGTGCATTTTGGAGACACACCAAAATATTATAAACATAAATTATCTCAATTATTTAGATAATTAAAAAATAATATTTTTTTTTTTCATTTTCATTAATAAAATTTTTGATTGGTTAATGGCATAGGATGGACATAATTGTCCATGGTGTACATTGATTTTTTTTGATTGGTTAATGGCATAGGATGGGACATAATTATCCATGGTGTCCATTGATTTTTTTTTCTTCTATTTATGAGAGAGAAAAAATATTTTTTAAATATACAATTTTCAAAAATCCTGAAACATCCACGTCTCTATTCGCTGCAGTTGATGCAACAACGGAGGTTTGTATGCAATCGAGGTTTTGGCATTCAATTCTTTAGTCAATTATAAGACATAGATTTCACTGCTAAATTTAGCAGTGAAATTTTGACATAGATTAGAAGAGTAGAAGACATAGATTTCACTGCTAAATTTTCCTCGACAGAAAACCGAGTTTTCCCTTGAAGCGCATGGTCCTAGATGGATAGCTAGAAGTGAATCTCGTCGTCGAGCAGCTGCTCTGCACAGGCGGCACGAATATCACCAAGGGTTTGAGAAAATGCGCAAAGGTTCTTGCAGATCATCGCCAATGGAACCCCATGGTGAGCATCATGTTGCTCTTGGATGGCCAGGACACTCATAGTCTCAGTTCTCATGGGTCGGTTTTGTTTATTAGCGATAAGCTGAGGACCAGACAAAGCATATTAGAGATAATACTTACAGTTGTTGTAATTGTGAGTTTCTAGGTTAATTATGACTGTTGTCACTGTGAGTTTTAAGTATGATTGTTGTAACTATGAATTTCTAGGTTTACTATTTTTAACTAATCAGATCCACTTTCTTAAGATCTAGATTGCTAGGAGTCAATGATCTACATGCTATATATGTAACCTTCATTTGTCTATTAAGTAATGCACTCTATTATTGTGTGTTAATCTTATGCAATGACTGTTTTCTCGATTTCTATGTAAACATGCATCATGGCCAAGCTAAAATCCCCATTCATGCCTTTGGCTTCAAAGTTCACCACATCGCGATGATATCCCATCAAGTGATTTTTTTTAACGACGGGCTTTTTGGGAAAACTATGCTTTGGTAGACGTTTAATATTTAATTTTTCTTGTCAAAACTATTATGTTTTAATAGTTTTATATAAACAAAATCACATAAAACTATTAAAACATAATAGTTTTGACCAGAAAAATTAAATATTAAACGTCTACCAAAGGATAGTTTTCCCAAAAAGCCCGTCGTTAAAATTTTTTTACACATATATATTATTTTTTTCTTGGAAACAAAAGTTTTTTTGAATATACGTGTTCCATCACTACTCCATAACTTGTCTGTGACATTCCCATAACCCCATATCCCCTTTGTAGCTCCTTATGAGCTTTTATGCTATACAAAAAAACTCCCCTCAAAGGGCACTAAAATCTTTTAACAAAGTTTTATTAAAAGATTTAGTAAAATTTGACACCCATTGTGTATTTTATATTCATATGTGCCTGTTTACTAGAAGCACATGGTGGGAGTAAAAAGCAATAAACAATAGTAATTACCACCATGTCATTGCTTATATGTCAACCATGCCATCATCGCAAATTTTCATCACCAATTGCCTTAATTCTATCCAAAACATAGGTTCAAGTGGCCTCCTAAAAGTTGCTTATGTGTCTCGAATTACGCAAAGGAATAGAAGTTGTTGAGGCAGGGACTAGCTGCTTTGTAGCTAATTCTCTTGTTAGTAATACTCCTACACAACACCTTCTTAAACTCGTTGCTTTGCAGCCCCACACAACACCTTCTTAAATGATTCAAACATTAAACATGAATCCTAGATTTTTTTCAATTTAAAAGATAAACAAATTTTCAACCAAATTGGCTTTAAAGAGAAATTTTAAGTGAAATGAGATTCACTAAAATAAGTCGAATTTAAATGGAAAATTTGAACCATTTTGTTTTCCATTCCTTTGAGTTCAGCAAATTTCAATCTTCAAGATTGAAAATGGTTAAACCATGTGACTTAGGTCTTGAAAAAAAGTAGGTATGTAATTTTTCAACATTCACTCAATAAAAGTATGCTCTTCCAAACACCATCATCCTCATGGATCTAGGGCTTGGATTATAATCAGTTAATTGATGACTTGTTGCATCTATTTCTTGATCCATTTTTTTATATTTAAAATTTATTAATTTTTTTATATGAAAACAATATATTTTTTCTTTCCCTCAAAAACTAATCATATTAATATCTTAGAGTTAAAAATAAAATTTAAATACACAGTCTAAAATAGACTCTAACATCAAATTTGTTCAAAATTCCTTATTACTATTTGTTGTAGCTCTGTTGAGACCTTTTTGTGCTTTCAGTTTTTTCCCTCCCTCATTTTATTTTCTCACTTCTTTACGCCCTTTCTTTTCTCCCTTCTATTTTTTTATTTTTCCCATTTCAAAGCTTATTTTTCCCGTTCTTGGTTACTATACTTAGCCATATTTTAGTTCGTAGACCTTCAAGTTCGCGGAGTGTCGCACTTACATTTCCATTCACTTGATTATGCATAAGTCCACTTCGACACTTAGTTTTTTCTTCAATTCACGGGTATGTGGGATCAATCATTTGCCCTCCCTTTTTCGCAGCCTTCACATTACACTTCAACTTCCGTGTTCTACACTTCGACCATCACTTAACTTTTATTTTAGTCACGGATGTCAGGTTCCCAAATGCTCCATTTTTATATGCTTGCAAATCTAACTGACCACCCTTCTATACTTAGTTTCTTTCGATCATTTCTCCAACCGCAGGTTCGCGGGTTGGCGGGTTCAAGAAAATTTCATATTGAACTTCTCTCACACCCATCCCCGCCATTAATTTTATTTTCCCAATACACATTAAGTACTATTTAAATGTTAACAACTGTTGTGAAGACTTCGAAAAGGTTGTTATTAATGGAAAAGGCTCGAGAAATATTCATTAAATTCTCATCTAATCCACATTTGCGAAGGGATTAAATTATCATTATCTTTCAAAAAGCTTCATTCATAACCATTACCTAGCTGAAGAAATAGGTCTATCAACTTAATGGAAGCATCAACTCAACAATTGTTCTATGGTGATACTATGAATATTGTTGGCCACGAAGATCATAATTTCTAGTGGTCAAGAGCATACTAGTATTATTCCTCCCCTCATGTTGCATAGAAAAACGAGAACATGATTTGGACATATGGTATTTGTTAGAATATGAAGGATTGTGCTCGTTTTACCATTAACAATACCCTTGTCACCCAACCATAGGCCGAAGCCACCCTCTGAGAACCTTGACCTTGATAGAGAAAAGAATCCTGGTAGCAATCCAATAACCAAGAGAGTCTAATGCACCAAGCAAGAAGTAACCAAGCTGATCAGATAGTCTCACCCAAAAACTGGCGCAACACCTTCCCTAGGACTTGCGCACAAAACTACTGGACTGCAGTGCGCAGGAATTGCTCTTTGCAATTCTGAGAAGTGTGTCAAATGAGAGACCGACGCCCTATATTTATAATGATTTTGGCAAACTTACTGGGGTCGACTTCTTCTTCTAGGTACTAATTAATTCATATTAATCATCTATTGTCAACCGACATCTTGTCTAGGGTTTCCTTCATTTCTTTGCTTCCTTCCGAAACATTCTAATCTTGTCAAAGGTCACAATAGAGGTTCATAACTCCCAAAGATACCTCAATATCAACACTCCCTCCTAGCTAGGGAGGTATGGTCTTGAGCACAATAGACCATTCAACTAGTAGCATCACGAGCATCGTCATTATTATCCAACTGAATAATTCTCCATGACAACCGGCACAATATCAATTGATAGAACACAACTTTGTTTTATCCATGGTAGTACATAACTACACTCTAGTGGTTTACTACCACACCAAGTAGCATACAAGTACTTGATTAGTGACATATAGTCACAAACAGTGGAACATATCCACCACAGTAGCATAATTCTACTGTCTGGAGACAGGTAGTCTCCATAACAATCATCTAATGTCAACCTGCACAGAAAATATTGCTAAATATAAATTGAATTATTTGGGCCAATATTTCACTCACGTTTGTGAGATATGAAATAATATCTTCCCTCGAAGTAGAACGATGAGATATCTGGACTATTCTTCTCAAGCAAGGAAAAATAACTGTCTTGTCTTATGAACCTAGACCATTCCCCACCCTGGGCCATTCTTGCTACACTAATCAAAGTGCACCCTGGAGAGAATGTATAAACCCTAAGGAATGCATGTCCCCAATTGTTGAGCCTGGACCATTCCCCACGCTGGGCCATTCCTCCTACACTAATCAAAGTGCACCCTGGAGAGAATGTATAAACCCGAAGGAATGATTGTCTGGACCATTTCCCTTGTTAACCACAAGAGGAAAAGACTGTCCTGTATCAACCTCCAAAACAGACCATTCCTCATGTTAACCATAATGAGAAATTATTGTCCGGTGAGGCGGGCCAGTCTTCTTGAGTAACCTTCAAGAAGAGAGACTGCCCTAGACCACTCCCCATGTTAACCACAATGGGAAGTCGTTGTCTATGATACATCAACAATCTGGACCAATTTCCCATGTTAACCACAATGGGAAATCGTTGTCCATCAGAAATCTCAATCCACTTTCCGAACAAGAAAGAATCTGCCCAAGATGGACTATTTTTCAATCTCAAAAAAAAAAAAAATGTCTTCAACAATATTTTCAGTGCTCCCTCCCAACCTGGAGAGTCATTTCTTCCCTTTCAGCTAAGGGAGTTATTTCCACGATCCCCATATTCTCTCGGAAATATGCAAACTTTATTCTGGATAGAGGCTTTGTCAGGAAGTCTGTTGTCTTCTCATCTGTGGGGATATACTCAAGCTTTACCTCTTCTTCCTGGACTTTATCTCGAATGAAATAGTATTTGATATCAATGTGTTTCGACCTCTCATGAAACACGAGATGTTATGATAATCTCATACAACTGTGATTATCACAATATATTATGGTTGATTCTGGAATCTGATCAAATAAATCGGAGATTAACTTCCTTAGCCATATTACTTCTGTGCATGCTTCACATGTTGTGATATACTCTGCTTTTGCTGTGCTAAGTGAGACAAACTTCTATTTCCTGCTACCCCAAGATATCATAGCGGAGCCCAAGCTAAAACACATGCCTGAAGTGCTCATTCTGTCTTCTGCACTTCCTACCCAATCTGAGTCTGTGAATCCATGAAGTTGTATATCGATGGATGCGGTATATCTCAAGCCATATTTTATTGTTCCACGAATATATCTTAATACATGTTTTGCAGCTATCCAATGCTCATGTATCGGTTCCACCTGGAACTAGCTTAGTGTATTCACGAAAAAACAAATGTCTGGTCGAGTATTTACCAAATACATCAATGACCCAATCAATTGTCGATATAGAGATGGATCTACTGGATCAGAATATGGATCCTTTACTTTTCTTATATCTGTATTCATCGGAGTGTCCATGGGCTTAAAATCCATCATTCCAAACTTTTGAAGGATATTTATTGCGTACTTTCCTTGTCCAAGGAATACTTCACCATGCTTCTGCCATACTTCTAGTCCCAAGTACTAATGCATGAGACCTAGATCTTTCATATCAAATTCAGAAGCTAGTTCCTTCACCTGTTATGAATAGATCGTCAACATATGTAGTAGAATTACAGGTGCATTGTCCACGACTTTGTAATAGAGGTTTGGATCTACATGACTCGTGGAGAAACCAAGTCTTGTTAAACAACTATCCATTCTGGCATACCAACCTCTTGGAGCTTGCTTGAGTCCATATAGGGCTTTCTTCAATATTCAAAACATGAGTGTCTCTAGAATGTACCTCAAAGCCTTGGGGTTGTTCAATATATACTTCTTCTTCAATTGCTCCATTGAGGAAAGTTGTCTTTACATACATCTGATGTAAGTTCCATCCCATGGAAGCAGAAAGAGATATAATAGCTCTAATGGAAGTATATCTAGCCATCGGAGCAAAGGTTTCGTCATAATCGTCTCTCTCCTTCTGGGAGAACCTCTAGCTATGAATCTTTCCTTTTATTTATCCACGTTTCCGTCTGTTGCATGTTTGATCTTATATACCCATTTTGAAGTTACCATTGATTTCTCTTTAGGTCTCGGTACGATTTCCCATACTTCATTCGTCATAATGGATTGATGTTCTTTCGTCATAGATTGTTTCCATTGTCCCTTTTGAACTGCTTCTTCAAATGTGGTAGGTTCTTCATCTAGAATTTTCATCATATAAGATGCATAACTTGAGAATTTTTTAGGCTTCTTACTTTTTCTAGAGGTCCCATCTGGGGCTTTGAGTCCTTCTCCTTCTTGCAAAGTAGCTTCAAGCCATGCTGGTCATTTATTGATCTTCGGTAAGGTATCTGAATCAATGTAATCACATGGTTGCATCGGATGATCAGGTTGTTCCTTTTCATCATTCTAGTTTTCTGTGCTTTCTTCAATAGGTTCTTTGTACTCTTCTTCTTCTATAGTTTCTTCTATGGATTTCTTAAAAGCCATCTTTTCGTTGAATGTTATGTCTCTGTTGGCTTCGATCTTATGTTGTTCTGGAATATATATTCTATAAGCCTTGGATGAATCACCGTATCCCACGAATATTCCCTTCTTTCCTAAGGGTTCTAGTTTATTCCTTTTGTCCCTGAGAATGTGAGAGTAAACTAGACATCCAAATATTCTTAGGTTTTCCACGTTAGGTTTCTTACCTGAGAAGGCTTCTTCTAGTGTCATGTCCTTCAAAATACGATGAGGACTTCTGTTCTTCACATAGATTGTTATCATTCTTGCTTCTCCCCACAAGAACATGGATAGACCTTGATCATTTAGTAAGGCTTTTACGATTTCTTCAATAGATCTGTTCTTTCTTTCTGCTACACCATTTTTTTGAGGGTTATGAGGAACAGTCATCTCCCTCCTAATCCCTGTCGATTTGCAAAATGCAACGAATTCCTTTGATGTGTATTCTCCACCATTATCTATTCTTAGCATCTTGATCTTCTTATTCGTGAGGTTTGCTATCTCTTCTTTGAATTCTTGAAACTTGTTGAATACTTCGTCTTTTGTCTTTAGTAGGTATAACCAAGTCGTTCTTGAATAGTCATCTATGAAGATTACTTAGTAAGAAGATCCTCCTAAATATTTTACTGGCATCGGACCACAAACATCTGAGTGTATCAGATCTAGAATATCCTTAGATCTATTATTGTTTCTTGGGAATGGTTTCTTGATATTCTTCCCAAGAGCACATCCTTTGCAGATTCCTTCATGTGTAGACTGCAACTCTGGTATTCCTTCAACCATTCTTTTGAGAAAAGGTAATGCTTGATAGTTAATGTGAGCGTACCTTCTGTGCCAAATCTCATTGGGATTGACTTCATCATGTACGAGAGCTTATTCATTTTGTTCTAGTAGTCTATATAGATTTCCTTCACGACTTCCAATAACCCTAGCATTCTCTATGCTGGAGTCTTTATGCCAAGATAATACTTTTCCATCTATGAAGGCTATTATGTTTCCTTTGTCTTCTAGGTAGGATATGGATACAAGATTCTTTTCTAAACCAGGTACATATAAAACATTGCTTAAGTGAACATAGTTACCTATTTTCATTTTGATGGAGGCTTGTCCAAATCCTTCCACAGGGTAAGTGGTTTTGTCTCCAAGCTCTACCTTATACGAGGTCTTCTTCTCATTTAGATTTGAGATTCTGGCTTGATCTCCTGTCATGTGCCTAGAATTTCCGCTATCGATTATCCACATGTCATCTTCAATCGTTCCAGTGAGTGTTGAGTAGTGTAGAAGACTAATTGTTTTACTCATGTCTTTGGTTGACTGGTAACTGGTCATGCCTTGATCCAAAACTTCAACTTCGTCATTTCTATCTTCTGAGAGAGCCAAAAGATGTGCTGAGTTAGGGAGCATCTGAATATCTTCTCTTTGAGCGAGATGCTCCATCACAAGGTGTCAGATCTGAAATTTAGGGTTTCTGCAACTGCTCCTACTAGTAACCCTAGCGACAGTGTCTTGGAAGCTGCTTCTGCTAGTAACCCTAGCGACAGTTCCTCAGTGAGCTCAATATCCTAGTGCTTATGTTTCCTTCTAGCGTTAAGACTGAATGAAGGAGGTGTGGGCCCATAACCTATTAGAATATGAAGGATTGTGCTCATTTTACCATTGACAATACCCTTGTCACCCAACCATAGGCCGAAGCCACCCTCTGAGCACCTTGACCTTGATAGAGAAAAGAATCCTGGTAGAAATCCAATAGCCAAGAGAGGCTAATGCACCAAGCAAGAAGTATCCAAGCTGATGAGATAGTCTCACCCAAAAACTGGCACAACACCTTCCCCAGGACTTGCACACAACACTGCTGGACTGCAGTGCGCAGAAACTGCTCTCTGCAATTCTAAGAAGTGTGTCAAATGAGATACTGACACCCTGTATTTATAGTGATTTTGACAGACTTACTGGGGCTGACTTCTCCTTATGGGTACTAATTAATTCATATTAATCATTTATTGTTAGTCGACATCTTGTCTAGGGTTTCCTTCATTTCTTTGCTTCCTTTTGGAACATTATAATCTTGTCAAAGGTCACAATAGAGGTTCATACCTCCCTAAGATACCTTAATATCAACAGTATTTCTCTTACTGTTTGTGTTCTAGAGGTTTTCAATTGTAAATAAATTGGTGCATGGTGTGTTGACAAATACGTACCGAATCAAAGGGCCATACAATTCCAGGGACATTCTCCAATTTCTCTTTCGCCTCAATTCTTCCGTAAAATGTTAAAGCTCTCAGAGCCCACTCTCACCTTCAAAGGTGAAGATTGCAGAGATTTTTTGAAGAAACATAATAATGGGCTCGACCTCTTGCCAGAGTACTTGGAGAATCTTGTGTCTGTACCAGTAGACATAACGAGAATTCAGGTTGACTCTTTAAAGAACCCTTATCAAGAAATCACATGGTTATTTACGAGAGTAACAAGTCAAGAGAATATTACTTCCATGTCTCGGATGATTTTATATATATATTATTTTAAAGTCCAAGAGAAAGCTATTTTTTATTAGGGTAAGCTCATTTATATCAAAATTGCTTCTCAATTATCGCATTACAAAAATGATAGGAAATTCTTCATGGCTTCATATTTGATATTTGCTATTGTGCAATGTTGCCAATTCCCAAATTTGACTATGAGTAAAAGGGTAAACTGTGAAGCATACCATGTTACCTTTTGGTATTAGGCGTTATGCAGGCATAAAACCCATGTATTTTTATATGAAGTTTATAATGACTTTGTTTCAGTCTTCAAGGAACTTTTGTTGGATGAAAGCACTCCCAGGATATCTATTGAAGCTACCAAATTTATAGAGAAGACATGAATGATAGAGAAAATGGAAAATCATAGTATTATAAGAATATTTTGTTCAAAATAAAATCCTTCCTTTCTTCCATATTATGTTCCTGATAAATGATTCATCACAGATGTAGCAAGGCAATATAATTTTTGGTTCCACTTTTTCCATCAAAAAGGAAAAATCAATTTATTTCTCTGCCATGGAAGATTGGAGAATTTGTATTGAGGAATATAAACAAAATTGATGAATTTGTAGGTCACATTGACAATGTTAGTTTGAAATATGTTGAAAATATCAAAGGTTTTGATCCAAACAAAATATTTGTTGAACATATGAAATCAGTGGAGTTTAGTAATTTTTCCATTCAAATTGTTTTGAACGAAGAAGAAGAAGAAGTCAATATCCAGAACAATCATGTACACGACACTGTCGATTTGGAAACATTACTCAACACTAATTATCTTTATAGATAAAAAGGAAAAAATCACGGTGAAAAAAGTGCTCAATCTCCAGTTGCGACTCCGAAGAATACTGCATCGAGGAGTAGTACTCTAACGGCCCACCCAGTTAAGAAGTTTGTCAACAATAGCTCAAGTGGAAGAGGAGATAATAATCCTCCCTCTGGAAAAATTGAAAGTTCCCACAAACTTCCCGTAAGAAAGAAAAGAAAAACCCCATTGCAGGAGGAAGAGAACAATCTCATAGAAAATGATATTCAAAGATTCTCTTTGGAAGATATGGAATTGGAGGTAGACATTGAAAATATATTTCCTGGAATAGAACAACAGGAGCATGTTGTTCAACAAGATTCAGCATTGGAAGTTATTGGGAATGAAATTTTTAGTGAAGAAAAATCATTTACTATTAAGAGTGTTGTTTTTTATAAAGACTCTAAAAAGCTAATTTTGGAAAGAAATGATCATAGAAATAAGAGAGGAAAATATCAGTCAGAGGTTGACCTCAAGTATATGTGACCATCCCAAATTTCCAAAATTCATAAGGAAATTGAGAATGCCCTTAATGATTCTATTGATGGTTTGGAAGTAGAGAATGTCATCTCAAAGGAAAAGATCAAAGAATTGGAAATTTCCTTGATGCCTCTTCCCTTTTTGGCTAGCTCTTTGACAATGATAAAACCAACCACATCAGTTATCAAATTCAAAGGATCATCAACTTTGCTTACGATTGTTCGAAATTATTGAAAAATATTAAAAAGAGAATGTCACTTGTAATAGAGGCCTGGGAAGTCTCTAAAAATATTGTTTCTTTTAGTTCGGGAGCGTATGCGTTCCATGAATATATTCAAGTTGATTTTTAAAATGTAGAAGGATTTTATATAGATGTTGTTTTACCATTTGGGATAAAAGTTTCAAATATGATAGAGGTGAAGAGGAGAGAATAATGTCTTCCTTCTCCGAGTCGAATCAAACAATTGAATGCATGTTGGAAAGAAAAGATTAAAAATCTAAGAAATATTGTCTAAACATGCAATGAAGTCATAATAAAAAGAGAAGAATTATTCATAAGGATTACAGAAATAGACTTAGTAGGTAGCATTGGTGAAGTTAAAGATCCTAAATTAATCGTTAATTCAATGTTTATGACAAAGCAACAGTTTGATGAACACGTGGAAATACTAAAGGGATTATCGGCCAAAAAATTCAATGGTATAATTGAGTATGGTGAAGAAGAAATTGATAATTGGCTTATTAATTACTTATGAAAAATCAAGACATTGAAGAATCAATCCATGGTATTTATCATGACCGAATAGATTTAGAAGGGGAACTATTTAATATCAAAATTAGACATGAGATAAATGTTGCACCCATGTAAAATTACATTGAAGACTAGTTTAAGAGAGCAATTCATAAGTTAACTAAAGAGGGCCAAGAAATGATAGTTGGGATAGTTCCGGTAACCGTCAGCGAGGATAATAAAAGGAAAACATAAAACAAATGAAAAAGAGAGAGATACCATCATAAAAATTTGTTTCCCCTTGACCAAGTTTTGGGAGATTCTTGGTCATGTTGACCTATTTTGGGACTTCGACAGCCTGTCGAAGGAGGAGTGCAAGACAAAGCAGAGATCAGGGGATCTCGACCCCTTTTTGGGTCCTTTTTGGATTTTTGGGATTATGTAATGGGATTGGGATGTCGGCCCATGGGTTTACCCATGTTTAGGCCTATTTTGTAATATATAAATAGATGCCTAGGCTAGATAGGAAAAAAAGTTCATCTATGTGATGTGAGACCGGTTGTGCTAAGTGCTAGAAGCTAAGTGTTAGTGTGGATTGTAAGGGATTTGTTCCTACTGTGAGAGACTTGTAGAGCTAAGTGCAAGTGGTTGTGGCAGAATGTGAAATTCTTTGTGTTGTAATGCAAGGAAGAAGGATCTAGCGAGTTGCACAGATCTTTGTCCTATGCGGAGTAGGGTTTTGAGGCTTTGTGCTTGTAACCGATTGATTGAAGACAATAAAGAAGAAGAGTTGGTGGAAATAGCCCCAAGGTGGGGGTGAACCACATAAATACTATGTTATGCTTCTTTGTGCCTTGTCTTGATGTGTTCACACATTATTTGCTAAGTGCTTTGATATTTTTAGATAGATCTACTTATGCTTTGTGCTTATGATATGCGAGAATGTTAGATCTGATCCATATGGCCATGCTTAGTGCTTAATATGCTCGATATGATCTATTTACTTATGCTAAGTGCTTAAATACATTAGATCAAGGTGAATGTTGCGATGCTCTGTTTTCTCTGCGGAGTAGATATTGTGTAAATAATGATGAACTAACGGTGCTAAGTGCTCTATTAATTATTATAATCACGGATCTGTGTCCCAGCTAAGGTTGCTGACACCTGAGCCCTACAACCACCCCTACCTCTACCTCGGGTGAGACTTCATATGCTTCACAGGTGTTGCCGAAAGGGACGATAGTTAGGTTTTTTTTGGTGCACTATTGTAGCATTGAACTCTGGGTCTGCTCGTGTGCCAACAAATGGTTCCATTTCCAGGACCTGAAGCTGTGATTGCTGGGAATTGAGAAAGAAGAAGCTCTATGCTAAAATAAAGAAGCCCGATCTGAAGAAAAGAAGTTGGATCTAAAGGAGAGAAGCGAGATCTGAAATCTTTTGTGCTCTAAGAAAGGTAAAAGTGAGAACTTCTGATTGAAAGAGGTAAGATTTTCAATCTCTGTGCTTTGATAAAGGTAAGAATAGTGAAAAATTTTAGATCTGGAAGCTTTGTGCTCTATAGAAGTAAGATAAGTGGAAATTTTTGTTTCTAAAGTATGGATCTAGGTATGTTTGATAGGTTCTGTCCTAGCTTGAAAACTAAGGCACTAATAGATGAAAGAAGGATTGATATGAGTAGATCTGATAAGAATAGTGAAAGATATGTTATACCTATGCATAGAAAGAATGTTTGGACTAACAAATGGATGCAGGATCCTAGAAAGAWTTTTTTGTAGGTTAGCTACCATGATCCTAGTGCGCAATGCCGGAAAAGATGGGGATAATTTAAAAGGAATAGAGGATTAACCCTCTATTATAGTTGCAGAAGACCAAGACATCTTTCTAAGGCATGCCCTGGGAAAAGACCTAGTTGTATTTGTTGTAAAGCTATGTACCATGAAGTGTTGGATTTCCCTAGAATGATTGCTAAGCTGGAAGAAATGAATCTGAACCAAGAAAACCCTAAGGCAAATCCAGGAATGGCAGAACCCTAGAAAGAATCAGAGAAAGTATTGTTACAGATGAAAGAAACCCTGGATGACCACCGACATATGAGCCTATCAAAGATATTCAAGAAAAAATAATGCATTGAAGTAAGAATAGGAGACTTCAACATTGACTATATTCTGGATGAAGAAACACAGGTGAATATCATGAGAGAAAGAACTTGGGAATCCATAGGGAAGCTTGCTATGATCCCTTCATTAGGAGGAATAGGACTATTCATAGGAAAACTGATAAACCTATGTGGGAAGCTCGCTCGCATACCTATGAACGTTAATGGAACTTCGACAGAAGAAGATTTTGAGATTATTAAATTTATTGAAGACAACACCCCGTTTACCATGTTACTAGGAAAACCTTGGATTGATAGAGATCAAGCCAGGCGAAAGGAAGAAGAAGAATTTTTGGAGCAGAAGAAATTAGAGTTAAAAGATTTCATGACCAAAAGGATCGCACACTTGATTGAAGAATAGGAGAGCATATCGAAGTTATTTAACACTAGAAACCTAGATGTTGAAGCTGAGAGAACACTAGAGGATCCACATAATACTGAAGTACCTACCCCAGACAAAGAAGGAGTATTATCCATGAACCCTAAGGAAGAATCTCAACAACGTGCAATGACTATGTCCAACGAAGATAAGAATCAGAATGGAAAAAGACATACTGAGATGAAGCTCACTGGAAAGAAGGCTAGGAAGCTAAGTAATAAGAGGGCTAAGATTGAAAAGTTACAGAAATTCCCAAAGGGAACCTTGCAGACAGAAAATTTGAAAAAATGGAGCTTCGTCGGGATATCAGAACAACGACACATGGCACTTCACCATGACGAAGCAATATAGGTGTTGGGGACATTATAACCATTCGATCGACGCTCCAAATGGGCAGAAAGGAAATTATGGTTCATCATCAGACTGTTGGATAGCGCCATAATGGACTGAACAAGAGTTAATGGAGGCTCATACCCGTTACAAGCGACCTGTTGTCGAGTTACCTATTTATCCCACCGCACCACGCATCGAGAACACTTTTGCTAATTGAGAATTTGGTCGCATCAACTAAGCCGAGTTTATATAGTGATCACTGCGCTCTTTTTCTCTATCTTATTAATGTGTCTAAGTTGTTCCCTGAACCCATGATTGTTCACCCCGAGTGTGTATGTCGAAAGAATTAAGCACCATAGAGAAAGCTATTGAGTAATTTTTGATCGACCTGATGACTGAAAGAGTCATGTCAGAGAGAGGATTATCCACAGGTGTACAAGCATCATCCACAAGAGGACTGCTAGCCTCTCCATCAACTATTCGAGCCGGACCATTCCGACCAGCAGATGAAAAGAGAACCAAGAATAGAGATGATCTAGCGAATTCTATGTTGATTCCGAGCATATTGCCTACCTACCTACCACCTCTAAGCAATGCAATCAATCAAGAAAGTGTGCCCAAAGAATTTGAGTATGCTTTGGTCACTGTGTACCTCCCAAAGGGGATACGTAAATTTTGCACAGATCAAGAAAAGATTGCAGCGCTGAAGTTTAGCGACTTCAACCTCGGTGACAGGAAAGTCTACAACATGCTCGCCCCACATAAGTACTCGACCAGAACAAAGGGAAATAATTCAAAGATAGTTCCCTAGTCATGGACTATGAACCTCACGCAGTCCATATTGCTCAATGTCATGAAGATTCCTCACTTTGGAAGGCACCAAGAAGTGAATGCATGCGTCAAGTTGTTGCTGTCCTATTACCATGGTGGATACTTGTGGTTAAACCACTGTATCACAATGGATCCGACATTGATCAATCGAATCATAGGGATGAGTATGCAAGGCCCTGACCCACAGGATTTCTACCTTGGAAAAACCATGGACCGTGCTCTCACACAAAAGATCAAGGACACTTATGGAGATGTCGAGAAGGGAACGCGGGGCTACAAGGTAGCCTCTATCCAAAGTGGAGCAGTGCACCTAGCCTATTGTTGGGGCTTAGAAATGTCCTATTTCCATCCACCTTTCCCTTCATCATTCTTCACATTTCATCGCCCCATTAACCTTTCATGACATCATTTCCATAAATATACTTGGGTTTCACTATTGTTCTCCACTTTATTCATTTTAGTATTTAAAAGGAATTTGTGATTAAATGTTAGAAAATTGACATGTTTTCATATATATCTCAAATATGTGTGAGATTTGTAATGTGTAGGAATATGAGAAGGATTAATTAAAAAGGACTTCTCGAATACTTCCTCCACCATTTCAAGATTTGAGGAGATAATTCAATCCCATTCCAAGGAGAAGATCATGGAGATTTGGTTGGAATATCTTATCCAAGATATATGAGAGATATGTGTGAGGATTTGAAGGGATTATATTTTGTAATAATGGGAAATAGGTTGAAGGAACAGTGGATCTATAATAATGAGATGGTTATCTTATCTTCAAGGCTCTCATGTATAAAAGAGAGTGCTTTCTCTTCATGAGAATTCAATTAAGTTGTAAGTAGAGAATTAGAGTAGTCATTAATGTTAATCATTAGGATTCGAAAGAGAAAGGGATTCTTAGCTTTGATTCATGGTTTTGGTTTTCATGCTGTCATTACTTTGTTATGAAGATTGATTTGATTATTGTGATATAAGATTGCTTCATTTGTGAGAGATCTCTCTTATGTTGTTATGCCATTCAACTCTTCACTTGTTGTATCTTCTTTTCCTTCATGTAGTTCTCCATTTCTAGATTAATTTGCTTCACGCAATTTCCCATTCCTAGATTAATTTCATTTACGTAACTAGATTAATTCAATTCAGTCATGTGTTAGATTAATGATTTTATTTTAGTCGTGTGTTAGATTAATGATTCTAATTTAGTCATGTGTTAGATTAATGATTTTATTTCAGTCGTGTGTTAGATTAATGATTCAATTTCAATTGTAGCTTAAACATTAGATTAGATTAGTCTCGCTTCAATATTTCATATACTTTGCATGTGCTTCGTCAGTTTACAAACCCCAGGTTGACAAATTAGATAGTTGGGCAAGTACTATAATTCAATTAATACAATATTATTTTGGCCCAATATAATGACTGTCATTGATCTGAAAATGGAATGTACTTGTTTAAGGGTGCAAGGTATCCATTTTCCATAATTTAAAAAGTGAGTTAAACACTCCAATGTGTCCTCTGAAAATGTGAGAACTTAC
>JZKD02S1775731.1:42114-52166 GCA_000966675.3 Picea glauca
ATTATTAATCTATTGTTTCTTTGTTCCTAAGTTTGTTTATTCATGGATGAGTGGTGGACGAGATGTAGCCAATGGGACAAATGGATAAGGGAGTGAGTGGCACAGAGGTGGATGAATGATGCAACAGGGTGATGAAGGATCAGGCACAAATGGATAGAGGGGGAAAATGGAATCACCTGAGCCAGATGTCGTCATCATGAGAGCAACGCCAAATAAGCAATTGAAGAGTCGGACTAACTATGCTTGTAGGACCCCAACATAGGCTCCACCTGGGGATGGCAGCTCTTTCAGGAGGTGTCAAGAACCACTAAACTCTGAACATGTAGACCGGTGCTTTATTCATTGGTCCATGGAGTCACTGCAACTATATTCTTCGAACTGGCTTAATTTTGCATGAACACTGAACTTGATACTATCAACTGCAAACTTTGCTGGAAACCATACAATACTAAAAAATATGCTCAAATGACTGAGTTTATTCAAAACTACTACCTACCCTAAATTGCTGATAATTTTATTGTTCTAAATGATACAATAATGTCAGTGCAACCAGTGAAGCAACTGCTCTAATAACTCTGCTCTTTCAATGTTTTCAATCCATATAAGAAATAAAAATTGCATAGGCATCATGAACTGCTTTCCATCCTGATCTTCACAACACAAAGTTCTAGGACTGTGGACAATTCCAGAAACTTTGGGAATCAATGGGTATTCTGAAAAGACTAACTCATACATATAGACAGTTATAGGATCATGATAAACATGACCTATCTCTTGATATTCAAATTTATCCATTTCAATTCTGCGATCTGATAATGCACATATACCATCTGTATCATTTTTCACATGTTGATTTATCTGTGGTTTTTCTAATGAATTTTGAGAAAAGATTGTTGCTTAATCAAAACATAGAAATGATTGTCTAACCATGTCTAGATCATAGTTTATTTTCAACTCATGACTCGCGAATGAAAAATGATTTTGACAACACAAGTCATCCAACCAATCAACTATTGGATCCTAAAAAGACTGACAAGATTGTTGCATTGATTCAAATGAAATTTCCTGACTTTCTATGTGTTTATCCTTCAACATTTGTTCAAGAGTCTCCTTCAAAATTTGAAACGAATTATAATCTAATGGTACATAATTACATTCCACTGATTCAAATCTTGTTTCGAGCTCTAAACTTCCATCTGGACTTTGAAAGTCAAGGGAAATTAGTGACTGTGATTTTGGGTAAAACCAGGTCCCATGTCATCGATGACATCCTTTACTGACTCATCAAAAAAAAATTTGTCTTCACTATTTACAACTTGCCTAGAGTTTCTTTTCAGAAATTGAAAAGATGAGAAACATAAGGGTAGAGCGTTTCCACTTACTCTGAGATTTTCTGCGCTTTGATCATTACTATCATAATTGTTATGCACGGATAGACTGTCTTGTTGGGATTGCAAATGATTTTGTTCCTCCCAATAGTATGCTGCTAATTTCTCTGGAAAATCCATCTTGATATCATCCTCACCATATTGATCATGCTTGGGTAAATCATCCATGAATGAAATGTCATCAAACATGCACATCATATCAGTTAGTGGCTCTTCAACAAAATGAGTTGGAACTTCATCTTTGACTACATTGTGAATTGAATACATGAAACAATCATCTTTTGTTTTAGGATGCCAAGGATGAGCTAAAAACTATTTGAGATCAATGAGATTTTTCTTTTCTGGAACTAATGAAACATGTGATCTTTGAACAACCAGTTCATCTTTTCTACTAATCTGTTGCATCATCTTATTGACAGTGTTTGCCAAGTTATCTAGTTTCATTTCTGAAGATGTCATGCATTCCTTTTCTGTTCTATCTTTCTCTTCTGCCCTTAGCTTGGACCTTTTGTTCAACAAGTTAGCTTCCACATCAACTGCCATCTTTTTCATTTCTTCAAGGGTTGTAGTGTCCCTTTCTCTTAATTGGAATGTCATCTCAGGATCAAAGGAATCTAGGTAATGCAAGTGAGCTGATCCTGGGGGTGGCCTTATATCAGCATGCATTGCATGATACACTTTATTGAACCTTGTTGAAAACTGATGTAATGTCTCCCCTGGATGTATTTTCAAATGGTCATACTCTTCTAGGATGAGAAAGACATTTCTCATGATTACCCATCTATCTAGGAAAATTTGCCCAAGTTGACGGAAATTGCTAATGCTTGCAGCTGGAAGATTCTTAAATCAAGTCTTGGTTTTACCTTGCAATGATAGGGAAAACATTCTAATGTAGACATCATCATCTTCTACCTCAAACAGAACGAGAAAATCCTCAAGACTTTGGATGTGCTTTTCAGCAATGATCTTCACATTTTCTCCATCAAACCTGGGCAGATTATTGCTATAATTGATAGGGAGGTCATGGAGAATAGGAGGCAAATCTAGAGGCTTGTATCTGTCTGGGAATTTTATATATATAGGAGGTAAAGCAAGGGGCTTATAGCTAACTGAAATTTCAACAATGGCAGGAGATAAAGCACAAGGCTCATGTCTCACTAGTTTTTCTACAAGTGTATGAGTATGTACATGATCTACAATTTGGGGCTTAATCTATTGAGGTTCATCAATTTTCAGATGATCAATGTAAACTTTAGCAATATACTCTTGATCCGGATTAGAAAAACATAGGACATAATTACAGATAAAGCCAAAAATGTCTTGAATACAATTTGAGCTTGAATACCTGCTCTTTCCAAATTGCTTGGTCACGCTTCAGGTTCTTCCTCCAGTGGAGTCTTTGAGTTGGCACTGTCTGGAGTTGATTGGAGTCACCATGTGAAATATTTCATCCTTCTTGTGTCTGGTCACTATCCACCATTAGTGATCAGATCTGGAATTTGCAATGCACTACTAGAGAAAGTTCCCAAGTATGGTCGCCATTGTGTTAGAACTCTGTAATTTGCCCAAGGATGTGGGAGGGGGGTCACGGAGGTAACATCAAAACCGCTTAGAGTTAAGTATCTATCCCTCCAAGACTCAGAGAGGGATCTCTCTGTCTGATATAACTTTGTTTTTATTTGGATATTACGTTAGTTATGCATAATAGGATTTGTTTTTGAGTTGGGTAGGTGTAGAGAAGAGGAACCATGGGCAATAGAGTCACAATATGAGATTTGATCGAAAACAAAGTCTACAGACAACATTACAGGGCAAGGTAGGCAAATCACTAGATCTTCATAGGCTTGAGGTATGGTAGAGGGGAAAATTGTTAAGAAGTCAAATTAAAGACAGAGCAGTAAAGAATTATGCATTTAACTTTCAGTGGAAAACATTGGCATTGCTTTGAACTGGGAACGGGGTGTTTTTACATAAATCTTGATCTTAAATCTCTTCAAAACAATAGAGAAAAGAAACACATATGAAAATGGAGGAAAACACAATTACAGTGAGAAAAACTTCACTAATGGATTTGACACAAGAATCATGTAACTGTTGTGACTGGATTATTGGATTGATGAAATACAAAAAGCTCTGTGAGCTCTGATACAAGATTAAATCATGGTCTCTCCCTCCTTATTTGTACATTCAACTTGTTACAATACATATAACAGACTCTTCCTAGGCTCATGAGGTGTAATTCAACCACCTCGGCCAAAAATAGAAATAAAATCCCTGAAAATCCTGAACTGTCTGCCATGAAACACAAGTCGAACTGTTGAAAAAAGGGGTTGCCTCAGACATTTTTTTCTCCTCAAGGATGACAATTGTGTAACAAAATGAAAGAGGTTATTGTATATGAGCATGTTTTGGAAAATAACCTCTTTCAGTTTTTCCTCAGTTCACCGAAACATCTCCCACAAAACCAGGACTAAAACAGGAAAAACGAAAAAAACTCAAAAAAGGGGATCAAATATGGATTCAATTCTCCCAACTGCTGGCACCTGTTTAAATTATGGGAGATTTTTTTGTTCTTCAGCCCATTATGAACAAAAACCTCTCTCGGATTTTTCAAATCCATTTCCATTTCCCCGGAATCCTTCTCGGAAGACAACTGGTGAAACTGGCGAAAAAAAATAGTTTTGATTTTTTGGGAGGGCGGTTTTGGAAATGTAAGCGGTTTGCACGTACTGCCCTAAGGCAGTAAATGGTATTGGGATGTGGGTTCTGATTTCACCAGGAGGTGAAAAGTGTCCCTCCCAATACCACTTGCCTGGACCCCCTTGAGGTGATGTGACGTGAGGGAGGAGCGGGGGGTCGGAAATGTACGGGGGAATGTATCCGCTAGGCTTAGGATAGTTTGCTTTTTTTTATTTATTTGTTTTGTTTTTAATTTTTGTTTTTGTTAATTCATTTCATTTTTTACGTTTTATTTTAATTGTTTTTTATTTGTTTATGTTATATTTGTATTTTGTCTTTTATAATTATTATATGTTTTAATATATGTTTTTATATGTTTTATTTATTTTTATATTGTTTTGTTTTTAATTATTTTTTATTTAATATTTAATTAATATTTTGATTAATAAAATACTAAACTAAGTACTAACTTAAACAACTAACTTAATTATTAATTAATTAATTAATTATTAACTAGTCTAACATATTTTAATTAATCTAACTACACTAAATTTTATTACTAACATTATTAATCTATTGTTTCTTTTTTCCTAAGCTTGTTTATTCATGGATGAGTGGCAAGCGAGATGTAGCCAATGGGACAAATGGATAAGGGAGTGAGTGGCGTAGAGGTGGATAAAGGATGCAGCAGGGTGATGAAGGATCGGGCGCAATTGGATAGAAGGGGAAAATGGAATCAACCGAGCCAGATGTCGTCATCATGGGAGAAATGCCAAATAAGCAGTTGAAGAGTCAGGTTACCTATGATTATAGGACCCCAACACTATGGAAAAGGATGGGGACAAACTTATCCTTTAGTTCATCATATCACCCTCAGACAGATGGACAGAATGAAGTGGTAAACAGGATTCTAGAAACTTGTTGAGAAGTTTAGTCACTGAGCAAGGTCGTCAATGGGATCCAATTTTGGCACAAGCTGAATTTGCATTCAACAATTCAGTGAAAAGGAGCACCGGAAAAAGTCCATTTGAAATTATGTATGGTATACAACCAAGAGGGATTACGGAATTGAGAGATCTAAATCAAGATGAATTCAGAAGTGCTGGAGCAGAGGATTTTGCAACATAAATGCATAAACTCCATGACAGAGTCAGAGAACATCTATAGAACAACAACCTGAAATATAAGAGCAGAGTTTATCAGAAGAGGAGAGAATTTCAATTCGAAGTTGGAGATGAAGTTTTATCTCATTTGAGAAAAGAAAGGTTTCCAAGGGGAACGTATGACAAGTTGAAGATGAAGAAGATAGGACCATGCATGATTCTCAAAAAATTTGCAGCCATTGCTTATGAAATTGAGTTTACAGACAATGTTGAGATATCACCGACATTCAATTTTGCAGACCTGTATCCTTACAGGAGAGATGAGGCAGGAGAATCAGATGATCAGAAAGAAGTTCAGTGGGAAGGACAATTGCCCACAGTAGAAAAACCTCAGATGGAGAAAATCATTGAACAGAGAGATGGAAAGAATACCAGGAGGAAGACATATCCTGAATATTTAGTGAAGTGGAAAGATCATCCAATGGAAGATGCAATTTGGGTCACAAAAACTGATACTTTGAAGCATGGAAAGACAGTGCAGGAGCTCATGGACAAGAGTCCATGAAAATTTTAACCAGAGGAGTATGATGCAGGAGCATCAACTTCAAAGTCAAAATGCAAGTGTGGAGGCAAAGGAATGACATCTCAGCATGACTGAGTTTCAAATCAGATATTAACTCGGAATTAAATCGATTTGTTGAGATATTTTTGAAAGCAATATTTTTAAATATGTCGTGTTTGTAAAGTCTTGAAGGACTGTAAGAGGTTGAAGATGTTGAGTGTTGACTCTTATCTAGAAATAACTATTAGTCGTTGTAATAGGACAAAGTAGGTAACCGCTAAGAGTTTGATAGGATAGGTTACAGACAGGACGACAAGAGCTCGTGGAGCCGATCCTTAGATAGTTTGTTGGTGTTGCACTATAAAAGTATTGTGATATTATGAGATTAGGATATGATGAGATAGAGATCGGAAAGATCAATAGAACAGAGTAGAGTAGAAGAAATATATGTAATTTGTTTCGTGAATGAATAGAACAGACAAAATTGTCCCAAATCCTAGGACTGTGTTCATTTGATGTATGAATGAATGAATTTTATATTTTCTGTATGTTATTTATTTCATTTTCATTCATGTGTGATTGTTCGAGAGGTTGACAGTATGAAGTTGTGACGAAATTGGATAAGTTTCAATTGTTTCTCTTCTAAAACTCGTATTCAAGGTGTGTGTCTCAAATGCAAGGAGTGCATCGATTGAGTCTCGAATTGACTCATAGGAGTTCAGAGAGAACAAAGGAAACTTAGACCAAGTGCAAGGTGTGCACAACATCGAGAAATGACCAAGCATCGAAGAACCAGAACAGAGGAACGCCAGGTGGGCGAGAAGAACTTATTTTCAAGAAATCCTTTGATCTGAGTTATCAAAATCCCGAGAATGCAAGGAGTGTGTGGGAAGTCAGAATCCTTTGAGGATCAAGCTCAGAAGAGATAACACTTTTCATGAGTATTGACGAGATCCAAGAGTCAAACTCGTAGGAGGAGAAAAGGTTTGGAACCTTTGAATATTGACAAATCTTCTAAGTCGAAAGAAATCAAAAGCTCAGGAGAAGGAGAGACAGTGGTCGTTTGATCAGAGTAAAGTGCATGAGCCTTAACGCTTCACACATTCGGGAGCGAGAGCTCATCAAGGTTTGAGACTTGAGATTTCCGAAGCCTGAAGAGTCGAAAAGTTGAAGTAGAGTCTCAGTCATCCGATCAACAATAACATACCTGAGCTGCCAGATTGTTCGAGGTAAGATTCAAGCGTCAGATCACCCAGGGAGAATCTGATCCATCAGATACCGTGGGTCCATGAGGAGGCAAGTTTGAAACTTGAGATTTCTAAAGTGCGAAGAGCCGAAGGGCCAAAGTGAATCTGGACCGTTAGATTCAGGAGGATACATGTTGGCGGGTCGTGAGATCTAAAGAAAGGAAAAAGGTGAAAGGTTGAAATACCCGAAGCCCGAATAGCCAAAGAGTCAAGAGTCATCGATCTGCATGGGGACACTTGTAAACAGATTGTGAGCTCTAGGTAAATTGTAGTGGGGTTTCAGTTGAGATCTAAGATTGTCGAAACCCGAAGATCCAAAGTGAATCTGGACTGACAGATCTAAGGGAGACGTGGCATGAATCTGTAACTCTAGGTAAAGTCCTGAAGTGATTTAGAGTCGTGGGATTAAGAAAGATGTGTCATAAATTCATGTACTCTGGGTAAAGACCTGAAGTAATCCTTGACCGTCAGATTAAGTGGACATGCGTCAGTGGATTATAGCCTTTGGCTAAAAGGCATTGGGAAGAAAGGTGAAGTTTGAGATTTGAGATCTCAGAAGTTTGAAGACCCGAAGGAGATCTCGACCGTCGATCGAGAAGGGGCCATAGGACCATTGATCTTAGTTGAAAGGTCAAACACCCGAAGAGGAAGTGGGAGCGTTGATTGAGCAAGACAGGTGTCTCCAGATCTCCAGCTCTGGGAGGTTGAAGTACGGAGAAAAGCGAGGTTTGAGATTTCAAAACTCTGAAGTCCAGAATTGCAAAGAGATCACAGTCGTTTATTTAGAAGGAGCAGATATGGTCCGTAGATTTGAAAGGAACAGATTTGAACCGCCAGTACATGCAGTATCATCAAGATCGTGAGATCGACGATCCCGTAGAATTGCGGGGACAAAAGTTGTGAGGACTTTAAAACCTTGAGGGCGGGCCACAATCCATACGCGGTTTTTCCAAGAGGACGAGTGGAGGTTCGAGGAGAATTGCGGGTCGAAAAGAAGTTTGATCCCAAACCGCTATTGGTCGCTCCCGCAATCGCGTGGTCACAAGAAGGCACCACCCAAGGTCATATTAAGAGGGGGCTTATCAGAAAAATAGCTAACGCTCAGAACTCTTAGATTTCGCAGCAGAGTAAAAGAGAAGGTATGGGTGCTATCAGACCTACAACAAGGAGCCGAAAGGGCCTGTGTTTAGATACAAAAGGGATCCATTAAGATTCTAGAGAGTCGCTTGACTCAAGAATCAGATATCCTTGACTAGGAGGTCATGTAGCCCTACGGGCGAGTAGGGGGGTTGCATCAGCTACCCTCCAACCTTATAGGTTTGATTGATTCATCATAGATCATCTTCATTGGCTTAGTTCCACTCATACCTTAGTCATTTCAACCCTACAACCTCAAGGGGGGGTTCAATCACAATTAGGGAAAGGGAGGTATCATCCCCACTAAGGACATTAGGGTCTCTCTATTCTACGTTATTATTGATTTGTCTTTATAGCAATAGATTTATTATTGATTTCTTACATTTCATATGTAATAAGATCTCATCTTCATCCTATGGAGATTCATTACCTACGTCAATGAGTTCCAATTGAGTTCTTTCCATTCTCTCTTTGTATTTCTAGCATTAGGGTTTCTAGATAATTAAAGGAATTGTCGATTAATTAACACTAGCTAGTGGGATCACTTTCCTTATCTAATTTTTTGGTAAAACCTAATAAAATTTCCCTAATCATCTATAGCCATAGGTTGACATTAACAAGATCTTAAAATCCTAATTATTAGTGCCATGTGTGTGCTTGAATGGTCTTCTATCCATGCCCTCACAATTCATGTGATAAGACAAATCCATTCATTTTCTACATAGTTTTTCAAGCCAAAGAATCTATATTTTAAAAGTGATAGAAAAAAATTCCGATGACATATTGTAAAATTAGATATACTCCAACGGAAAAATAGTCGATTTTGCAAAATAATTTTGACCCATCCAATGCTATGGATGATTAATTGCATCAACATCTAATTTGCAGACTTATGTATATCACGGTATTTACAAGATCAATATAGTTTTTCTATTATCAATGGTATTCAATTTAATTATAATCTAGGTACTACTAATTGAAAGTTATCCAAAAGAATATCAATGTATTTAAAAAGAATTGTAAAGTATGGCCTTGTTTATGGTGAATTTTCATCACATAGGATATACAAATGCTAACTAGACAAGTTGCTTAAACTCAAGTTGGTCAACAAAGTGGATGTTGCTATATGCTTGGTTGGAGCAAATATGGCATGATTCAACGAAATCCAAGTTGTAGTTTCTATGTCTTTCAAAAAAGTTGAATAAATTCTAGCATCATCCCAAGCAACAAAAAATTTTGTGTGGCTAAGAAGATTACTGGAAGACATAAGCATGGGACAAGACAGATCCACTTTATTAATGTCTAATAACCAAAGTTGTATCTCTGTGTGCAGTAAATTTTAGCATTTTATTCAAAGATAAAGCATATATATTTTAATTGTCAATTTATCCAAGGGAAAGTCCATGATGGAGAAATTGAGGTACATTGTATGCCCACTCAAAAAATGGTACCAGAGATATTGGCCAAAGCTTAAGGAAAAGTATTTATATCATTGATGACAAATGGGATTGGTAGAAATCTCATCTGAGAAGGAGTGTTAATTGGAATAATGAAAACTTTGGTTCATAAATATTTCTTGCATATGGCAACATCTACTCTTAGTATGTAATTTTCATTTCTAAACATTGCTAATATGTTATTAATTTCTAAACATTATAGATGACTTGGAATTAACTTCTAAATGAAATTGATTACATATAACTCGACATATCTTGTACTTAATGTAAAAAATTTCTTGCATGAAAATAAAATAAGGTAATGAGGAAAAATTCTTGAGCAATTAGGAAGTTGTGTACGTCTTCCCTTTTTCTCCATTTCTTTGTTGTTTTCCTCTCTTTTCCTTATTAGTATTAGTGTGTGAACATATGTCATAATAATATTTTACAAGAAATTTATCATGCTATACCTCTATTTCAATTGTGAGTGTGTATGTAAT
>JZKD02S1775731.1:61259-72544 GCA_000966675.3 Picea glauca
GGAATTATTTTCAGTTACACAATTATTCCTCTAATCTAGAAGCCATAATTTCCACTTACCATTTGCATGGAAAAGTTGTTATATGGTGGGATCAGTTGAAGGAAGTTGAACACGTCAATGAGAACAAGATCACTTGGAAGCAGTTCAAGAGGTACTTTCATAAAGAGTGTCTTTCATAGCACTACTATGACAAGAAAATGCAAGAGTTATTTGAACTTACATTGGGTAGCATGACCATGGGAGAATAGGAAAAGAAATTCTTAGGATTTTTGAAATATGTGGGATTTATCAAGGATGTGAAGGTAAAGATATAGAGGTTTTTGAGTGGACTACCATCATTTTATAGAGACAAGATTCAATATGATGATCCTAGAACTTTGACAGAAACCAATAGGAAAGCTAAGTACTTGTAGAACAAGGCAAGGGTAGAGAATATTTGCAAAAGTATTGGAAGGATAAGAAGAAGGAGAAGTTTGATCAGAGAAGGAAGTGATTCAAACTTACTTTCAACCAAAATAGTCCAAATAAAAATCAGAAATATCATTCAGATAAGAATGAGTCCAAGAAAGAATACTCCTTGAAAAAAAGGGGAAGACAACCAATGCAATGTTGGGGATGCAAATAAGACCACTTGTACAAGGATTTCCCTCACAGAGGAGATAAAATGAAGACCATGCACAACATCCAAGAAGCCACTATAGTAGAATACAAGGGCAAAAGTATTCCAAGAATATATGTAGCCTTAGAAGACTGACAAGCATAATACCAATCCCATATGATCAAAGTGGAAGGTAAGATCATTAATCAGCCTATTGTTGTTTTAATTGACTCAGGAGAAAGTCATTGTTACATTGATCCTAAAGTAGTATACAAACTTCATTTAGAGAAAAGTAAGCTCGATAAATCAAGTTTAGTTAAGTTATCCACTGGAACGAAGAGAAGGATCAATGATATAGTCAAAGGTTATCCAATAAATCTGAATGGAGTAAGTGCAGTTGCTTATATGAATCTCATACAATTAGGATCTTATGATATCCTAATTGGAATGGATTGGTTGGACAAGAATCATGATGTCTTGTATTGTCATGACAAGAAATTTGCACGCCTTGATGAAGAAGGAAAATATATCATTGTGAAAGGAATCTCGAGATCCATTTCTATAAGGGAGATTTCATCCTTATAGATGAAGAGATGTTTTAGGAAAGGATGTCAATTATATGCATCTCATGTAGAGGAACCAGAAAGAAAAAAATGACTAAGCCTTGAACATTTTCTAGTATTGCAAGAATTTGAAGATGGATTCCAAGAAATACTCGGATTGCCACCAAAGAGGGATATATATTTCTCTATTGATTTAGTACCAAGAGTTTCCCCGGTATCAAAAATTCCTTATAGAATGTGTACACCATAGTTAAAGGAATTACAAATGCAGCTAGAATAATTGTTGAAGAAAGGGTACATATGTCCATGTGTTTCACCTTGGGGAGCACCAGTACTCTCTGTGAAAAAGAAGGATGGAACATTGAGGTTATGTATTGACTTTAGACAGCTGAATAAATCCACTATGAAGAACAAATACCCTCTACCCAGAGTCGATAACCTCTTTGATCAGCTAAGGGGAGCAAAGATATTTCCAAAGATATATTTGAGATCCGGATACCACCATATAAGAATCAAGGAAGAAGACATAAGTAAGACAACCTTTAGAACTAGGTATGGACATTATGAATTTATAATGGTGCCATTTGGATTGACCAATGCACCAGTTGTCTTTATGTGCTTAACGAATGGCATATTCAAATAATATTTAGATAATTTTGTCATTTTATTATTGGATGGCATACTTATTTATTCTAATTTTGGGGAAGAGCATGAACTTCACTTGAGGTTGGTGTTGCAAGTACCGAGGAAACATCAGTTGCATGCCAAGCTAAGAAAGTGTTATTTTTACCAAGAACAAATCCATTATTTGGGGCACATTATTTCATAAGAAGAAGTAGCAGTAGATCCATAGAATATTGAAGCCATTAGAGGATGGCCAACATTGATGAATGTTTCAAAAGTTAGATATTTTATGGGATTAGCCGAATACTATGAGAGGTTTATAGAAGGGTTCTCTAAGATTGTTCATCCTAGCACTTCTTTACAAAAGAAGGGAATTAAGCTTGTATGGATAGCAGAGTGTGAAGAGAATTTTAATTTTTTAAAGGAATTGCTTATTAGTGCGCCTATTTTAAAGATTGTTGACCCAAATGAGAATTTTTTGGTTTGTACAGATGCATGCAAGGAAGGACTTGGTGGAATCCTCACTCAAAATGGACATGTCATTAGTTATGAGTCCAGAAAGATTAAATAACATGAAGGGAACTATGCCACGCATTATCTAAAGCATGTTTCCATAGTTCATTCCTTGAAGAGGTGGATGAATTATTTAATGGGGAAGAAATTTGAACTAAGGACATACCATAGTGGTCCTAGAGTACCTTTTTGAACAACCAACTATGAATGTCAAACATACGAGATGACTGGAATTTTTTAGTGAGTATGATTTTGACATCAATCATATCCAGGGAAAGGAGAATAAAGTTACTTATGCACTCAATAGAAGAGTACATCTCATGCATGTTACGGTCATTAATATGCATTTGTCATATTTAAAGAGCATAATTTTGGATGTTTATGTTACAGACCAGCATTACCTAGAGGTAAAAGAGAATTTACAACAAGAGAATGTACAACAAACATTCCAATTGTATGAGATTAAAGAGGATGGATTCCTTATGCATAAGGACAGAGTTTATGTCCCTAGTTCTAGAGAACTTAGGAACTTGGTGTTAAGGGAATGCATAATGTTCCATATGTCGGACATCCTGGTTACCACAAGAAAATTGTAGCAGTGTGAAGCCAATTTGTTTGGCCATGAATGAAGAAAGATATTGATGATTACATTGCCATATGTATGGAATGTCAGAGAGTGAAAGTTGAGCTTAGACACACGACAGGTTTGCTCCAGCCATTGCCAATTCTAGAGAAGAAATGGGAAGTGGTAACCATTGATTTTATCACTAAGTTTCCCAGGAGAACAAGGCAACATGATTCAATAATGGTAGTTATTGATAAATTAACAAAAAATGCTCATTTCATTCTTGTGAAAACAACTCATACAACAACTAATATTGCATAAATTTACATGAGGGAGATTGCTAGGTTGCATGGGATACCTAAGGGAATTGTTTCAGACAAAGATACAAAGTTTACTTCAAACTTTTGGAGGGGATTATTTAAAGGATTTGGTACCAATATGAACTTTAACACAACCTACCATCTACAGTCAAATGGAAAGATAGAGAGGGTCAACCAAGTAATTGAAGACATGTTGAGAATGTATGTGATGGATAAGACATCTAAGTGGGAAGATTACTTACATTTGGTCGATTTTTCTACAATAATGGGTATCAAGCTTAGTTGAAGATTATCCCATTTGAATCTTTGTATGATAGAAAATTCAATACTCCGGTAAGTTGGGACAACCTAGAAGACAGAGTAGTATTTGGGCTAGAATTGCTCAATGATATGGAAGACCAGATGGTTAGAATTAAGCAAAATTTGAAGGAAGCACAAGATAGACAGAAGAGTTATGCAGATAAGAATAGAACAACTAGAGAATTTAAAGTGGGAGAACATGTTCTTTTAAAAGTGAAGCTCAAGAAGAGCTCATTGAAGTTGTGCAGTTGTACAAAGATAGCATCCAGATTCTATGGTCCAATTGAGATATTGGACAAAATAGGGTCAGTTGCATACATGCTTGCATTTCCTTCTTCCATGAATATGCATAATGTATTTCATTTGTCTCTTTGTTGAAAAAGTATGTGCATGATCCTAATCATGTTATTGATTGTCATTTTATTCAGGTGGAGCCAAAGGGAGACTTTCAGGTCCAACCAATGCACATATTGGACAGAAAGGTCAAAGTGCTTCAAAATCGAGTCATATAACTGGTAAAAGTTCAATGGACCTGATACGGTCTTGAAGATACCACTTGGGAGCATAAATATGTCATGCGAGCAGAGTCCCCATGACTTTTTGAAAAAAATTGAAATTCTTATTTTTGTTTTGTATATGCACTGAGGAAAGTGCCAAAACAATGGGGGGAATATAATACCTTGGTTTTGAGTCTGTGATTTAATAATGTATTTGTTTATTTGATGAGAGGTCGGAGTTCCCAAACAATTAAAAGAGGTCGGAGTGCCTAGGAAATGTAATTCTTTAAGCATTTTCATAATAATAAAAGTACATCGTTGGATGCAGGATGAACAAGGACAAGAGTTATAGGGGGTTATGATTCCACGAGAGAGGGGGAATCAAGGGACTAAACCTTTATGATTTATTGTAATTAATTATCTCACATAATGTGGGAGTTGTGTTGGGGGAATATCGGGGGCGCATGAGTCTCTTGGGGAGACCACTATGGCCTTGGAGTGCTTGGATACAAAACTCTTGTTCTTGATTGTCTTGGGGAGGAGTGGTTTAGTTTTTCATTTGTTGGGTTAATCACTCATTCATTTTTTTGGGTTCCCCATTCATTCTTGCTCTAGGTCTGGGCATGGGAAATGAATCAGAGGAAGAGAAGAACCATTGTTTATTGTTTGTAAGTGATTGTTGATTATTCCAATAATGAATAGATTTCTAAGTGCATGTATGCATTGACATTATGATAAACCTTGTCACAGTTGTGAGTCCTAAAGAGTTCCATCATTGAGATTCTTGACCAGATGCACTAGAGCCCTAGAAGGAGGTGAACAATCCGAGGGACTACGTGGAAGTGAAGGGGGTTCAATCTCTTAGGTGGTGTAGGATGGGAGAAGAGAGCTAGTGAACTTTGGATTATTGTGTGTTGAGAAACCTTAAGAGCTTGAGTGTTGACTGGTTTGGGAAACTGAATGTCATCCTGGAACCCATCCTTGTGGATTTGTAGCCCTGGATCGAGGGTGACCAACTATTGAGACTTGGAACAACAACGTTTAAGGTTAGGTGGAACGTCCTTGGTCTGCAACCAATTGGTGATTGGTTTTGTTAAAGATAAGTGATCCATGTCGCCTTGTTTCTTTGCTTATATGTAATTATTTTCGTTCTGTATGATTTATTCTCTGAGATATGCATTACTAATGTGCCTACTTGTTGGTTATTTGTGTACATGGCATGTTGTTCTTTCTTTCATAGTTTAACATGAATATTAATGACTGCATGTGTTAGTTCATATTTCTTTATTTATTTGTTTTGCATCAGTAGTTCAATTTGGCTCAAGAAGTGTGTTCTTGGGTTTGCTAGTGACGAGTACATCACTGGGTAGTATTAGAGCACTTTGAAGGGCATTCTGGCAGTAGCGTGTCTGACCTGTGGTAGTGGTTGAGGGGTGCATTACAAAACCTGTAACCTGATAGAATGAAACACGTGTTCTTAACCATTATTCCCACTAAAACTATTATTACACATATTATCTTGCATATTTAAATGTTATGTACATACTATCTCACATACTTAAATATTGAGATTTAATTCTACAGTAATACTCCTCTTCTCTAGGGTAAATAGATCATGAAGGCATACCTTTATACATATGGGATTATACATATGGGAGACGATATGCTTTTAGACTTGACTGTAAAAAAATCACGGAAATTAAGTTAGTTTTGGGCCATATTTTATATCTATGTAATATCAAGGACTATCTTACATATTTAAAATATCTATGTAATATCAAGGAATATCTTACATATTTAAATGTTGTGTCCATAGTATTATGAATTTTTTAAATTAAAGATGATAAAAATAAGTAGTATAAATTTCGGTGTTTTGAAATATTTAAAATTAAATAAATTTGTAATGTGTTTAATGTTATGGTAATTGTATGAGAGAGATAAAATGTATATAGTAAGAATATAGTGGAGTGCTTTTTTTTTAATTAATATAAATTTATTAAATATTAAGAATGATAAAATAAGTAGTATAAATTTTGGTGTAAAGATTTAACATAAAGAAATTTAAGGATTATATAAAAGAAATTTAAAAATTATATAAAAGAAATTATTGGTTTTTTTTTATGATAATTAATTAAAAGAAATATTTTTTTATTTCTTTTATTGTAAAATAAAATGTAGATTTGATCGTAAAAAAGTTTCCACATGAACCTTAGTTAATATCTATGTAATGTCACATATTCTTTCACATATTTAAATGCTATGTAAATCTTTTTCTCTTGGGTAAATAGATGTTGAGGGCATGCCATTATATTCTTCTTTAGGGTAAATAGATGTTGAGGGCATGTCTTTGGACACTTGGGAGAAGGTATGTTTTTGGATTTGATTGTAAAATAATTTCAAAAAGAAGGTAAATTTTGTCTCATGTTTTATAAAGGAAATCATAAAATTCATGGATTTTATAGGTGGCCTTTAATTCGTACTTAATATCTAGGACTATCTCACATGTTTAAATGTTTAAATATTGTGTGTATATTATTTTACATATTTAAATGTACATATTAAATTTTATATTATATATATTAATATCTATGTAATATTAAGGACTATCTTATACGTTTAAATTTTGTGTCTATACTATTTTACATATTTAGATGTCCATATTAGATTTTATATTAATACTCTTCTTCTCTAAAATAAATAGATACGAAGGCATAAATTTATTCGTTTTGGGGTATTTTACATATTTAGATGTCCATATTAGATTTTATATTAATACTCTTCTTCTCTAAAATAAATAGATACGAAGGCATAAATTTATTCGTTTTGGGGATCATTTTAAGTTGTAGTTAATATATATATATAATGTCACATGCTATTTTACATTTATATGTACATATTATTTCATATATTTAGATATTGAGATTTAGTTTTAAGTTAATATTTTATTTCGTGGGTTAAATAGATCATAAGGGCATGCCTTTGTATACATGTGGGAGAAAGTGTGTTTTTTAATTGACTATAAAAAAAACCATGAAAATTAGGTTAATTTTGTATCATGTTTTTATAAAATAAAATTCATGGATTTTATGAGCTAGCTTTAACTTGTTCTTAATACTTAATATCTATGTAATGTTAGGGATTATTTTACATACTTAAATGTTATGTCTATTTTATTATGAATTTATTAAATTAAAGATGACAAAAGTAAGTAGTATAATTATAATTATTGGTGTTTTGAAAAAATTAAAATTAAATAAATAAAAAAATTTAATGTTATAATAATTATATGAGAGAAATAAAATGTAGGTAGTAAGAATATAGTGGGGTGTTTTTTTAAAATTAATATAAATTTGTTTTAATTATAAATTTATTAAATATTAAGAATGATAAAATAAGTAATATAAATTTTAGTGTTTTCAAAGATTTAATATTTATTTTATGACTTTAAAATTAGATTTTATTTTATTTTTTTAAATAAAAGAGAGAAATATATATTACCTTAAAAGCATCAAAATAGTATATTGTTATTTTCTTGTCACTTATTCTGTCACATTAGAGAAACCAGAATAGGTGGCCTACAGAAACACTTGGAAACCATAATTGTATTTTCAGAGTTTAACGTGACAAATGGCATATTGCTTACATAAGACGTGTATGGTGTCATGCACCAGAGAACGTATCTATGATGGTTGTAGCCATAGATCAGAAAATTTAACAAAATTGAAAAAAGATGAAGTCGGTTCCTGATATGCAAAAAGAGAGAGAAGCTAGAAATTTGGCAAACTCGGGTGTCCATCAATGTCGTAGGTGAAGACGAACCTTTTTCCGCAAGTCGAACAATGAGTTTTCTCTGGGACATCTGACAAGGCGTCGAACATGAGGTCAATGCATCGACTGAGAATGCGTTGATTTTGAATTTGGTCCTCCAAGATTTGCCGCATATCAAAGATCAATTGAAGGTGGTCATCCTAGAAGCTATGGGGAGTGGGAAGAGGCTACTCAATTTTCCCATCCGTGTCCGCGAGAGGAGTTGTATCCATATCAAAATTCATCGCTGGAGTTTTTTCCATGTCCAACCCAGGGGTAGTGTTCCTGGCTATCCACTCTGTCAGCTAGCTGGGAGGAATTTCTTCCTCCACCATGCAGCTTCCTTGCTCGAGAGGTCAGGCCTGGGATCTGGTGATGATGATAGGCTCAAGTGGGGCTTCCAAAGGATGTAACTCAAGAGGAGGAATTTCTTCATCCGTCGGGAAACTTCCAGAATCATTCATGGTTTCAAAAAGGGGTGGAGGCGAGTGTGGGGCATGAGGGAAGGGTGGAGGAATCTCAGTCCAATTATGGCCCCTTCCAGGGGAGCTGGTCGGAGGGGAAGGTTGTGAGGGGTCAAGGCAGTTGTGTCATGCAATAAAGTTGTAGTACAGTGGCCCTTTTTTTGGTTTTCCACACTCTCTGAGCATGGTTGATGGGTTGCAACAGAAATTGGGGCAATGAGGCAAAAACCAGGCTAGAGTAGTAGCACTGGTGAAATGGAGGCTCAAAGAGGTGACCAACAGAGGTAAGTAGGCTACGGGAGAATGTCCACAGCAAGAAGACACGGAAAACAGAAAGAACCAGAGAGCCAACTGAATATGGAGAATGACAGAATGCCTAGGAGCACTTACCTTCATAGAGGATGGCAGAATGATAGTGGGGGGTGCCATGAAATCTGAGGTGACAACAACCCGAGGACGAGTACATGCTTTAGTACTCCAGAGCTAGTTCACGTGAGGAGCCATTAACTTCCAAGAGGTGGAGCAGTTCACTACCATTACTACTGTGCATGAGCCTATCATTCAAATGGTATGGTGGTTTTGATGACGGCTAGGGCTACTAACTCCCCCGGCTGCATCCGCTCCAACGATCTCCAGTTGGCTAGCTGCCACCCCATCTGGGGAAAATTAGATTTTATTATTATAAAAGAAATAAAATATGATTTTTTAAATGGTAATTAATTAAAAGAAAAAGAAAAAAAAATAATTGTAGATTTGGTCGTAAAAAAATTCCCATATAGCAGTTTGGTGTGATGTTTTATAAAAGAAATCATAAAAAAATTTATGAATAATTTTAACCTGTAGTTAATATTTATGTAGTTAATATCTATGTAAAGTCACATATTATATCAATTCCATTTCAGTGTTCAATGCCCTTTTATTGTGATGTTGCATGTACAAGGAAAAATGAACTGAAATTGTGAGGGCCATGGCTGCCCTGGTTCTAGTCGAACTAGGTAGCGTAGCACTTTGTGCAGTCGAGGTGATCGGTCTAGTTGGGGCTCATTTTGTTTGGTTTTTTGGGTGAAGAGTCAAGCCAGGGTTTGGAGAGTGGTAGTTCAGAAAGGTAGTTAGGGTTTAGTCTAGGGTTTTGTATGAAGTTGACCTGGATGATCTGTGGAATATGGAGGCAGTAGTTGGGAGTCTAGCTAATGACCTGGATGAGGATCAGTGGTGAAGCTAGGGGTATTTGCACAGATCGAACGAAGCATACAAATAATATCTGACATTGTACCGCTTTTCATTACTCCCAGATGATGTGAAAGTTGGTAAAGTGGATTCCAAGCTAGAGATACATTTAATGCACAGGACAGGTGGCGAGCGTTTGTGTGGATCATCGGAACTAAGTGCGTCTGAATTAATAACGGACCTCTTTGCTTGGGAAGCAGAAAGAGCATGGGATTCGTGCACATTTATGCCTCAACTTACTCCACTTACGTTGTCGAAGTGTTTGAAGGGAGAGGGCACTTGTAAGTCTATAGTGACAAAAGCTAATCCAGATCGTAATGCATAGAAGGTAGTGGAGGTTCTCTCTTTAGTGGTAGGAAATGAGGGATATTTACCAGTTAGGAGTGGTACTTACAAACCTAGACAGGCAGTAGCGGTAAATAGGAGAGTTGTCTCTAGTCGGGTTATAGTGGTAGAAGATGTTACAGAAGATCTGTAGTCGACGAGGAAGAAGCAGATTGAAGGCGAAGGTGAACTGTGTAAAGGGGATTTAGGAGATAAGGGGGAGGTTGTTTCAAGAGAAGGTATAAAAGCGTGGAATATTAAAAAACAGAAACCTTCAGTTACCCTCGGTCAGGATATAGGTATGCAGGAGGTGGGAGACTACTCAGAGCAGGGGTTGGTTGGGAGATTTAGATACTGGGCGATGGTCGCTCGCGAAATTCATGGTTGGGTAGCCGAAAATTGGGGACTTGTATTGGGTAACCTTCCGGAGGTGTTCATCCTTACGAAAGGATGGCATTTCTTCTTGTTTAAGTCATCGTTGGATGCGGAGGCGATTCCAAATTCGGTCTGGTTGGTGAAACGCGGTAGCCTAATGTTAAAGAAGTGGCACCCTGCTTTCAATATGGAGAAGGAACTTCTTTTCTACAGACATATGTGGGTTCTGTTGCATGGGGTTTTGCTGGTCTTATGCAGCCTGGAAGCCTTCAAAGCGATTGGAAATGCGCTCAGAAAATTTCTTTATATCGATTCTAATCTATTGTCAGGGTCTGACAGGCAGGTGGGAAAATTGTTGGTAGAAATCGACCCTTTTGAAGGCCTCTAGGAAGAAATTGACATTGGGTGGAGTGGGGTCGTGTTCCAGCAGAAGTTGGATTTCTTGGGGGTTCCTTTCAGGTGTTTAAACTGTAAGGAAATTGGACACCTGTGGGCTCATTGCAGTGGGAATAAAAGGTCAAAGATTCCAGTTTGGGATGTAGAGCATGACGAGTTTGTTTTAGACATGAAATCGACTATCCTTAATGCTACTATAGAAGAAGGGGAAGAATCCTTATTTTCCTCAGGAGTGGATAGCAAATTTGGGAATGGTAAGTTAATCCTACCCTACTCAGATTTTACTTCTTTGATGCTTGTTAATGTTTTTAATTGGAAGAAATAACTAGGGAAAGGGGATTTTCTTTGGGAGAAACATACAAAGGGGAATTTGGGAGATGTAGGAGTTTTGGACTGTGTAAATAAGTCAAAGACTTTGTGCAGGGAGGTTGTTGGGGTAGAGCCATTAGATGATTCTCTTGAAATCGCAAAGGTGATGGATGTGGAAGGAATAGGGTGAACCCTGGGTGGGGGGTTAATATCTCCCCTTTTGAACAAGGGATATCACTGATGTAATGCTGAAGATACATCGAACATACTCCCCCTATGACCATTGCGCCCCCTGAAATTATTCTCCTGTGCTCTTTCTTCAAGTATAGGGATCTTTTCTAGGTATGCATCTGATAAATATCTCCTCCTAGAATCATGGGAAGAAGAATGAATCCCCCTATGG
>JZKD02S1775731.1:94173-105312 GCA_000966675.3 Picea glauca
TTGTGTTGGGGGGGATATGGGAGGTGCGTGAATCTCTTGGGGAGACCACACTCACACTAGAGTGCCTGGATACAAAATCCTTGTTCTTGATTGTCCTAGGGAGGAGTGGTGTACTTGTTTAGTTGTTGGGTTAATCACTCATTTATTTTTTTGGGTTCCTCATTCATTCTTGCTTTGGGTCTAGGCATGGAAAATGAAACAGAGGAAGAGAAGAGCCATTATTTATTGGTTGTAACTGACAATTGATTATTCCAGTAATGAATTGATGCATGAGTGCATGGATGCATTGGCATTCTGATAAACCTTGTGACAGTTGCGAGTCCTAGAGAATTCCACCATCGAGATTCTTGACCAAATGCACTAGAGCCCTAGAAGGAGGTGAATAGCCTGAGCGACTATGTAGTAGTGAAGGGGGTTTGATCTCTTGGGTGGTGCAGGCTAGGAGAATAGAGATGGTAAACTTTTTTATTTTCGCGTGTTGAGAAACCTTGAGATCTTGAGTGTTGACTAGTTTGGGAAACTGAGTGTTGTCCTAGAACCCATCCTTGTGGATTCATATCCCTGGCTTAGGGGTGACCTGTTGTTGAGACTTGGAACAACAATGTGTAAGGTTGGGTGGAACGTCCTTGGTTTATAGCCATTTGGTGATTGGATTTGTTAAATACAAGTTATCTATGTCATGTTGTTTCTCTACATATATATATATATATAATTATTTATGTTATGTATCTTTTATTATCTGTAAGATATGCATTACTAATGTGCCTACTTGTTGGTTATTGTTTTGCATGGAATGTTATTATTTCTTTCATAGTTTAACATGAATCTTGATTACTGCATGTGTTCATGCATGCCTCTTTATTTAGTTGTTTTTCATCAGTAATTTGATTTGTCTCAAGAAGTGTGTTCTTGGGTTTGTTGATGAGGGGAACGTCACAGGATGGTATCAGATCAATTTGAAGGGTATTCTAGCAGTAGCATGCACGTCCTGTGGTGGTGGCTAGGTGTGTGACAAAGTGGTATCAGAGTGCTTTGAAGGGCGTTCTGTAAATAGTGTTCCCGACCTATGGTGTTGGTTAAGGGATGCATGACAAAGTTGTATCAGAGCCATTGGTTTACAGCACTAAGCCTTTGAAAGGGTTTGCTACATGGTAGGACATAAGCTCCTGAGGTAAAAAAATCAATTAATGGCTTGGAAAGTGCTAGAGGGGGGGATTTTCGTGGTTTAAACTCTATCTTTCAACCCTGGATGATCATATCCAAGTTGATCCTCTACTCCCTTGACCTACCAGTGATCTCCTCCTTCATGATCAGAGAAGGAGATTCGAGATTTTACCAAGAAAGAAAACTAGTGCACAACAACCATTGATCGGGCCTTTACATGGATCTAGATTCGTTGATCGACAGTTGGAATTAAATATTTATACCACATGCATACGGGGAGGGTCGAATGAGTTGTTTATATACAGGAATCAAACTAATATTACTTGTGTGTGAAGCATGGAAGAGTTAAGAAACCATATGGAGCCCGCGTGCGATGTAAAATTTTGACCATTGGATCAGTGGCTCAATGGGCTAGTGCTTCAGATACCGGATATCAAAATAATTTAAGTGGTGTCGTGTGTAGGAATATCATACCAGATATCTGAGGTTCCCGATGTCCTAGTGGGTGGATACCCCATATACTAAATATTAGAAATATTGAAGTGGTGTCATGTGTGGGGAGCCAATAGCCCGATGGGTCGATGGGCCCATTTCAAACCCCCAAACCCTCAAAATCTCAAGTATCGTCCATCAGTGATAGCCCAATATCTTGATACGCCAGTGGGATAGTGCCATGGTGCCCCTAATGGGTCGGTGTGTCAATGTCCATGTCATCTACCACATCCAACACACGTGTAAGGGTCCACGTGGGTGTTGCGCCAGGCAGAAAAACATTAGCGGAAAGAGAAGTGTGAAAGGTTATTAGTGCCACATCATCTACATCATCAGAACCATGTCAGAGAGACATCAGTACCATGTGTAGAATTTTGGTTATCCCACATGTCATGAGGATAAAGTGTCATGTGTCACAGGTGTCGATTAGACCCCAGTCATCATATTTGGATGCCAAGGGATCTTGTTAGTATATAAAGCTCAGGACGGAATTTGTCCCATCGGATCCTTGTACCCCTGATAGATCCCAAGCCTCATTTAGTGTTGACACCCTAGTCTGTTGGTGACTCGATAGTCCGGTTGGTCGGTGAGCCCATATCGGACCCCCGAAATTTCAAGTCTTGTCCCTCTATTGATATCTCGGACTGTCTATGGGCCCATATCGAACCCCTGAAATTTCAAGTCTTGTCCCTTTATTGATATCCCAGTGGGTCAGTGAGTTGGGATCAGAAACTTGTAAGAGGTATGGTATGGAAGCTTTTCTGGAGCGCCTAATGGTTCAGTGCCCCAGTGGCTCGTGGGCCCATACCGGACCCCCGAAAGTTTCCAATCATGTTTCGGTGTGACATCTTGATACCCTAATGCTCTAGTGGGACGATGGTCGTGTCAGCTATTGTGTTAGCACCATATCAGGGCCACTTCATCTTCCACATCATCCATCACACATGGAAGGGTCCAAGTGGATGCCATGCCAACTTAAGAGACCTCTACAGGAGGGGAAATGCCATAAAATTCAAAAGGGCATAACTTTTTACTCTGTGATCATAATTGAGCAAAAAAAAGTCATTGGAAAGATCTCGGAGAAAGGAATCCAAATATACACCCAAAATTGTTTTGAATAATACATATCATAGTAAACTAGGAATAATATGACTGGTTACCTTAAGAAACAAAACAAAAATTGTAGAAATTTTATAGTCCTTTTTCCAAAAAGGTGTATCCATGTTTATTCCTTTTCCTAACATAAATTATGTTGCATGCATACTTTCTTGCATAATTAAGGGTATAAACATATCATTTCAAGCTAATAATTCATATTCGAGAAATGGAGGAAGGATAGGAAGCTTTCAATCATGAGAGAGAATCCAAGAGTCAAAATATATGTGTTGAAAATGTAGAAACAAAATCTAATGGTCACAGAAGAAAAGTGGAACCAGAAACATTAATAGAGACCGTGAGAAGTTTGAGAATATAAGTGCAGATTTATAAACCAGACAATGAGAATATGATGAAAGAACATAACCAAATAAATGCTCAAATAATGCAAAGCCTAAATCAGTTGCAAAAGAAAGCAAGTAATGGATCAGGTTCAAGACAAGGGGAAGAAGGTAGAAAATATGAAAGAAAAAATAACTAAAGAAGAGTCAGTGATTCAAGAAGGTCTAGTGGAACTCATATACATAACTCACCTCCTTACTTATCTAGCAAGTCTTATGCATCTGAGGATTCAAGGAGCAGTCCATAGGTGTCTCTTGTCAGACATCAAAAAAGAATACATGAGTGGGATGGTTTTCAAGGAGATATGAGGAAGCTTAAGCCACCATATTTTGATGGCGAGAGAGAAAGGGAACATGATGTTGAAGTCTATTTTTTTGGAATCAGGAATTATTTTCAGTTACACAATTATTCCTCTAATCTAGAAGCCATAATTTCCACTTACCATTTGCATGGAAAAGTTGTTATATGGTGGGATCAGTTGAAGGAAGTTGAACACGTCAATGAGAACAAGATCACTTGGAAGCAGTTCAAGAGGTACTTTCATAAAGAGTGTCTTTCATAGCACTACTATGACAAGAAAATGCAAGAGTTATTTGAACTTACATTGGGTAGCATGACCATGGGAGAATAGGAAAAGAAATTCTTAGGATTTTTGAAATATGTGGGATTTATCAAGGATGTGAAGGTAAAGATATAGAGGTTTTTGAGTGGACTACCATCATTTTATAGAGACAAGATTCAATATGATGATCCTAGAACTTTGACAGAAACCAATAGGAAAGCTAAGTACTTGTAGAACAAGGCAAGGGTAGAGAATATTTGCAAAAGTATTGGAAGGATAAGAAGAAGGAGAAGTTTGATCAGAGAAGGAAGTGATTCAAACTTACTTTCAACCAAAATAGTCCAAATAAAAATCAGAAATATCATTCAGATAAGAATGAGTCCAAGAAAGAATACTCCTTGAAAAAAAGGGGAAGACAACCAATGCAATGTTGGGGATGCAAATAAGACCACTTGTACAAGGATTTCCCTCACAGAGGAGATAAAATGAAGACCATGCACAACATCCAAGAAGCCACTATAGTAGAATACAAGGGCAAAAGTATTCCAAGAATATATGTAGCCTTAGAAGACTGACAAGCATAATACCAATCCCATATGATCAAAGTGGAAGGTAAGATCATTAATCAGCCTATTGTTGTTTTAATTGACTCAGGAGAAAGTCATTGTTACATTGATCCTAAAGTAGTATACAAACTTCATTTAGAGAAAAGTAAGCTCGATAAATCAAGTTTAGTTAAGTTATCCACTGGAACGAAGAGAAGGATCAATGATATAGTCAAAGGTTATCCAATAAATCTGAATGGAGTAAGTGCAGTTGCTTATATGAATCTCATACAATTAGGATCTTATGATATCCTAATTGGAATGGATTGGTTGGACAAGAATCATGATGTCTTGTATTGTCATGACAAGAAATTTGCACGCCTTGATGAAGAAGGAAAATATATCATTGTGAAAGGAATCTCGAGATCCATTTCTATAAGGGAGATTTCATCCTTATAGATGAAGAGATGTTTTAGGAAAGGATGTCAATTATATGCATCTCATGTAGAGGAACCAGAAAGAAAAAAATGACTAAGCCTTGAACATTTTCTAGTATTGCAAGAATTTGAAGATGGATTCCAAGAAATACTCGGATTGCCACCAAAGAGGGATATATATTTCTCTATTGATTTAGTACCAAGAGTTTCCCCGGTATCAAAAATTCCTTATAGAATGTGTACACCATAGTTAAAGGAATTACAAATGCAGCTAGAATAATTGTTGAAGAAAGGGTACATATGTCCATGTGTTTCACCTTGGGGAGCACCAGTACTCTCTGTGAAAAAGAAGGATGGAACATTGAGGTTATGTATTGACTTTAGACAGCTGAATAAATCCACTATGAAGAACAAATACCCTCTACCCAGAGTCGATAACCTCTTTGATCAGCTAAGGGGAGCAAAGATATTTCCAAAGATATATTTGAGATCCGGATACCACCATATAAGAATCAAGGAAGAAGACATAAGTAAGACAACCTTTAGAACTAGGTATGGACATTATGAATTTATAATGGTGCCATTTGGATTGACCAATGCACCAGTTGTCTTTATGTGCTTAACGAATGGCATATTCAAATAATATTTAGATAATTTTGTCATTTTATTATTGGATGGCATACTTATTTATTCTAATTTTGGGGAAGAGCATGAACTTCACTTGAGGTTGGTGTTGCAAGTACCGAGGAAACATCAGTTGCATGCCAAGCTAAGAAAGTGTTATTTTTACCAAGAACAAATCCATTATTTGGGGCACATTATTTCATAAGAAGAAGTAGCAGTAGATCCATAGAATATTGAAGCCATTAGAGGATGGCCAACATTGATGAATGTTTCAAAAGTTAGATATTTTATGGGATTAGCCGAATACTATGAGAGGTTTATAGAAGGGTTCTCTAAGATTGTTCATCCTAGCACTTCTTTACAAAAGAAGGGAATTAAGCTTGTATGGATAGCAGAGTGTGAAGAGAATTTTAATTTTTTAAAGGAATTGCTTATTAGTGCGCCTATTTTAAAGATTGTTGACCCAAATGAGAATTTTTTGGTTTGTACAGATGCATGCAAGGAAGGACTTGGTGGAATCCTCACTCAAAATGGACATGTCATTAGTTATGAGTCCAGAAAGATTAAATAACATGAAGGGAACTATGCCACGCATTATCTAAAGCATGTTTCCATAGTTCATTCCTTGAAGAGGTGGATGAATTATTTAATGGGGAAGAAATTTGAACTAAGGACATACCATAGTGGTCCTAGAGTACCTTTTTGAACAACCAACTATGAATGTCAAACATACGAGATGACTGGAATTTTTTAGTGAGTATGATTTTGACATCAATCATATCCAGGGAAAGGAGAATAAAGTTACTTATGCACTCAATAGAAGAGTACATCTCATGCATGTTACGGTCATTAATATGCATTTGTCATATTTAAAGAGCATAATTTTGGATGTTTATGTTACAGACCAGCATTACCTAGAGGTAAAAGAGAATTTACAACAAGAGAATGTACAACAAACATTCCAATTGTATGAGATTAAAGAGGATGGATTCCTTATGCATAAGGACAGAGTTTATGTCCCTAGTTCTAGAGAACTTAGGAACTTGGTGTTAAGGGAATGCATAATGTTCCATATGTCGGACATCCTGGTTACCACAAGAAAATTGTAGCAGTGTGAAGCCAATTTGTTTGGCCATGAATGAAGAAAGATATTGATGATTACATTGCCATATGTATGGAATGTCAGAGAGTGAAAGTTGAGCTTAGACACACGACAGGTTTGCTCCAGCCATTGCCAATTCTAGAGAAGAAATGGGAAGTGGTAACCATTGATTTTATCACTAAGTTTCCCAGGAGAACAAGGCAACATGATTCAATAATGGTAGTTATTGATAAATTAACAAAAAATGCTCATTTCATTCTTGTGAAAACAACTCATACAACAACTAATATTGCATAAATTTACATGAGGGAGATTGCTAGGTTGCATGGGATACCTAAGGGAATTGTTTCAGACAAAGATACAAAGTTTACTTCAAACTTTTGGAGGGGATTATTTAAAGGATTTGGTACCAATATGAACTTTAACACAACCTACCATCTACAGTCAAATGGAAAGATAGAGAGGGTCAACCAAGTAATTGAAGACATGTTGAGAATGTATGTGATGGATAAGACATCTAAGTGGGAAGATTACTTACATTTGGTCGATTTTTCTACAATAATGGGTATCAAGCTTAGTTGAAGATTATCCCATTTGAATCTTTGTATGATAGAAAATTCAATACTCCGGTAAGTTGGGACAACCTAGAAGACAGAGTAGTATTTGGGCTAGAATTGCTCAATGATATGGAAGACCAGATGGTTAGAATTAAGCAAAATTTGAAGGAAGCACAAGATAGACAGAAGAGTTATGCAGATAAGAATAGAACAACTAGAGAATTTAAAGTGGGAGAACATGTTCTTTTAAAAGTGAAGCTCAAGAAGAGCTCATTGAAGTTGTGCAGTTGTACAAAGATAGCATCCAGATTCTATGGTCCAATTGAGATATTGGACAAAATAGGGTCAGTTGCATACATGCTTGCATTTCCTTCTTCCATGAATATGCATAATGTATTTCATTTGTCTCTTTGTTGAAAAAGTATGTGCATGATCCTAATCATGTTATTGATTGTCATTTTATTCAGGTGGAGCCAAAGGGAGACTTTCAGGTCCAACCAATGCACATATTGGACAGAAAGGTCAAAGTGCTTCAAAATCGAGTCATATAACTGGTAAAAGTTCAATGGACCTGATACGGTCTTGAAGATACCACTTGGGAGCATAAATATGTCATGCGAGCAGAGTCCCCATGACTTTTTGAAAAAAATTGAAATTCTTATTTTTGTTTTGTATATGCACTGAGGAAAGTGCCAAAACAATGGGGGGAATATAATACCTTGGTTTTGAGTCTGTGATTTAATAATGTATTTGTTTATTTGATGAGAGGTCGGAGTTCCCAAACAATTAAAAGAGGTCGGAGTGCCTAGGAAATGTAATTCTTTAAGCATTTTCATAATAATAAAAGTACATCGTTGGATGCAGGATGAACAAGGACAAGAGTTATAGGGGGTTATGATTCCACGAGAGAGGGGGAATCAAGGGACTAAACCTTTATGATTTATTGTAATTAATTATCTCACATAATGTGGGAGTTGTGTTGGGGGAATATCGGGGGCGCATGAGTCTCTTGGGGAGACCACTATGGCCTTGGAGTGCTTGGATACAAAACTCTTGTTCTTGATTGTCTTGGGGAGGAGTGGTTTAGTTTTTCATTTGTTGGGTTAATCACTCATTCATTTTTTTGGGTTCCCCATTCATTCTTGCTCTAGGTCTGGGCATGGGAAATGAATCAGAGGAAGAGAAGAACCATTGTTTATTGTTTGTAAGTGATTGTTGATTATTCCAATAATGAATAGATTTCTAAGTGCATGTATGCATTGACATTATGATAAACCTTGTCACAGTTGTGAGTCCTAAAGAGTTCCATCATTGAGATTCTTGACCAGATGCACTAGAGCCCTAGAAGGAGGTGAACAATCCGAGGGACTACGTGGAAGTGAAGGGGGTTCAATCTCTTAGGTGGTGTAGGATGGGAGAAGAGAGCTAGTGAACTTTGGATTATTGTGTGTTGAGAAACCTTAAGAGCTTGAGTGTTGACTGGTTTGGGAAACTGAATGTCATCCTAGAACCCATCCTTGTGGATTTGTAGCCCTGGATCGAGGGTGACCAACTATTGAGACTTGGAACAACAACGTTTAAGGTTAGGTGGAACATCCTTGGTCTGCAACCAGTTGGTGATTGGTTTTGTTAAAGATAAGTGATCCATGTCGCCTTGTTTCTTTGCTTATATGTAATTATTTTCGTTCTGTATTATTTATTATCTCTAAGATATGCATTATTAATGTGCCTACTTGTTGGTTATTTGTGTACATGGCATGTTGTTCTTTCTTTCATAGTTTAACATGAATATTAATGACTGTATGTGTTAGTTCATATTTCTTTATTTATTTGTTTTGCATCAGTAGTTCAATTTGGCTCAAGAAGTGTGTTCTTGGGTTTGCTAGTGACAAGTACGTCACTGGGTAATATTAGAGCACTTTGAAGGGCGTTCTGGAAGTAGCGTACATGACTTGTGGTTGTTGTTGCTAGGTGCATGACAGAGTGGTATCAAAACGTTTTAAAGGGCATTATGGCAGTAGCGTGTCTAACCTGTGGTAGTGGCTGAGGGGTGCATGACAAAACCTGTAACCTGATAGAATGAAACACGTGTTCTTAACCATTATTCCCACTAAAACTATTATTACACATATTATCTTGCATATTTAAATGTTATGTACATACTATCTCACATACTTAGATATTGAGATTTAATTCTACAGTAATACTCTTCTTCTATAGGGTAAATAGATCATGAAGGCATACCTTTATACATATGGGAGACGATATGCTTTTAGACTTGATTGTAAAAAAATCACGAAAATTAAGTTAATTTTGGGCCATATTTTATATCTACGTAATATGAAGGACTATCTTACATATTTAAAATATCTATGTAATATCAAGGAATATCTTACATATTTAAATGTTGTGTCCATAGTATTATGAATTTTTTAAATTAAAAATGATAAAAATAAGTAGTATAAATTTTGGTGTTTTGAAATATTTAAAATTAAATAAATTTGTAATGTGTTTAATGTTATGGTAATTGTATGAGAGAGATAAAATGTATATAGTAAGAATATAGTGGAGTGCTTTTTTTTAATTAATATAAATTTATTAAATATTAAGAATGATAAAATAAGTAGTATAAATTTTGGTGTAAAGATTTAACATAAAAGAAATTTAAGGATTATATAAAAGAAATTTAAGCATTATATAAAAGAAACTATTTGGTTTTTTTTAATGATAATTAATTAAAAGAAATATTTTTTTATTTTTTTTATTGTAAAATAAAATGTAGATTTGATCGTAAAAAAATTTCCACAAATTATGGTGGTTTGGTGTAATGTTTTATAAAAGAAATCATAAAAATTATGGGTTTTATGGAACTTAGTTAATATCTATGTAATGTCACATATTCTTTCACATATTTAAATGCTATGTAAATCTTTTTTTCTTGGGTAAATAGATGTTGAGGGCATGTCATTATATTCTTCTTTAGGGTGTAAATCTTTTTTTCTTGGGTAAATAGATGTTGAGGGCATGTCATTATATTCTTCTTTAGGGTAAATAGACTATATTCTTCTTTAGGGTAAATAGATGTTGAGGGGATGTCTTTGAACACTTGGGAGAAGGTATGTTTTTGGATTTGATTGTAAAATAATTTCAAAAAGAAGGTAAATTTTGTCTCATGTTTTATAAAGGAAATCATAAAATTCATGGATTTTATAGGTGGCCTTTAACTTGTACTTAATATCTATGTAATATTAGGGACTATCTCACATGTTTAAATGTTTAAATATTGTGTACATATTATTTTACATATTTAAATGTACATATTAGATTTGATTTTACATATATTAATATGTATGTAATATTAAGGAATTTTATAGATAGCCTTTAACTTGTACTTAATATCTATGTAATATTAGGGACTATCTCACATGTTTAAATGTTTAAATATTGTGTACATATTATTTTACATATTTAAATGTACATATTAAATTTTATATTACATATATTAATATCTATGTAATATTAAGGACTATCTTATATGTTTAAATTTTGTGTCTATACTATTTTACATATTTAGATGTCCATATTAGATTTTATATTAATACTCTTCTTCTCTAAAGTAAATAGATACGACGGCATAAATCATAAAATTTATTGGTTTTAGGGATCATTTTAACTTGTAATTAATATCTATGTAATGTCACATGTTGTATGATATGTACTATTATTTCATAGATTATGAAGCATAAAATTTATTCGTTTTGGGGATCATTTTAAGTTGTAGTTAATATATATATAATGTCACATGCTATTTTACATATTTAAATGATATGTACATATTATTTCATATATTTAGATATTGAGATTTAGTTTTAAGTTAATATTTTTCTTTCGTGGGTTAAATAGATCATAAGGGCATGCCTTTGTATACATGTGGGACTTTGTATACATGTGGGAGAAAGTGTGTTTTTTATTTGATTGTAAAAAAACCATTGAAATGAGGTTAATTTTGTATCATGTTTTATAAAAAAAAAAAATCATAAAATTCATGGATTTTATGAGCTAGCTTTAACTTGTTCTTAATACTTAATATCTATGTAATGTTAGGGATTATTTTACATACTTAAATGTTATGTCTATTTTATCATGAATTTATTAAATT